>CM031241.1:112575544-112873044 GCA_018340775.1 Taxus wallichiana var. yunnanensis | reverse complement strand
ATCAAAATTAGGAATTCTATCAATTAATTAAAATCACTGAACATCTCAATTTTTTTCTAAGTCATCAATAAGATCATGAGGTTAGTCCAACATCAAAATAATCATCAACATCAAAATCTAGAGTGTCATTATACCATGAAACATTACTAGATCACCATCTATCAATGTCTTTTAATAGTCCATATCATTTGTAATTTAAATCATAACATACTAATAATGTCCATGTCTCTAGTCCCTAGTAATGAAACTCAAAACCAAAAATGTCAAAGAGGAGTAGGAACTACATCCCCATCCCCTTAGACCTGACTTCCTCCTGAAGTCACTGGAAAAAGTGTGGGTACTATGGTATTAGCAAGGTGAAGTCCACCCATGTATCTAATGTCTCATCAACTGATCCCACTAGACATGCACCTGATCAATATCTTTCCCTCGAAGGGCCATGGCATGCATTTTATGATATGCATGGGCTCCACAATCACGTGCACCTATTACTACACCTACAATGTGGTCCAATATAATACATGAGATGGATCTAGTATATATCTCCTAGAACGAAACATGGAACACATCATGTATGCGAGAAAAGTTGGGGTTAAAATCTAAGTAGTAGGCTAAGGGACTGATCTGATCCAAGATCTCAAATGGACACATGAATATAGGAGTTATCTTAGAACCTTTTCTAAAATAAATGGGACTCTTATGAGGTCGACATAAAGAAACACCTTCGTGCCAACCTTAGAGTTGTGTTACAATCTCCTCGATATACATACTTCTTCTGCCGATCATGTGCCTCCGTAATCTTTGTCAAATCAAGATAACATGTTGCTCCATGTCATGTAAAATAGCTAGCCAAAGAGATACCTTGTCCTATAACCTGTCCTAACTCAACACAATCCTGTACTCCCAACCATATAGTTCCTAAGATGGTGTCATGCTTGATAAAACTCTAAAAGTAGTTGTTTGTAAACTCAACCAAGTACAAATACTCCTTTGACCTCGATTGATGATTTATGACCTACATCTGATGCATTTCCTATAAAATATGGTTTACTCACTTTGTCCGACCATCTATCTCCGCGTGATAAGTTGTGCTAAAGTTAATGCTCATTTGAAGGGCATACAACATGCTAGTAAAAACGAGATGTATACAGGGATCATGGTCATAAATAATCTTTGGTGGAATCCCGTGTAGTCTAAAAATATCATGAAAGTATAGTCATGCCACTACAGAAGCTATATAGTTGGTTTTCACCAGAGAAAAATGAGCCACTTTCTTTAATTTATCAACCATTAACATGATGGCATCATGATATTATCTCAACGTCAATATCCCCAGTATGAAATCCATAGAGATGGTGTTCCATTTCCACTCCGGTATAACAATAATTTGTATGTCTCTAGTCCTTAGTAATAAAACTCATACCCAAAAAAATTTGAGTAGGAGTGGGCACTACATCCCCTCCCCTTAGATTCAACTTCCTCCTAGAAGCCACTTTGTAACAAGTGTGAGAACTGGGGTCTCAGCAAGGTGGCGTCCTCTATGTAGTTGATGTTTCATCGTATCAATCCCATTGTACACACACATGATCAATCTCTCACCCTCAAAGGCCCAAGGTCCTATGCTCTATGATGTGTACAAGATCCATATTCACATGCACCTATAATGCGGTCCAATCAAATACATTAGATGGATCTGGTATATAACTCCTAAGAACAAATACATAGAACATATCATGGATGTGAGACAAGATGGGTGGAAAATCTAAGAGGTAAACTAAGGAACCGATCTACTCCAAGATGTCAAATGGATCCATGAGTCTAGGTGCTACATTAGAGCCTTTTCCATAAAAATAAAGATCTTTTGAGGTCGACATGAAGAAACACATTCATGTCAACCTAAAAGATGCGATCAACTCTCCTCTCGATCTACATACTTCTTATACATATCTTGTACCTCCTACAATCTATGTCGATAAGGATAACCTCTTTGCTCCATGTCTTGTAACATAAGCGGCCCAAGAGATACTTTGTCCTCCAACACGAACCAACTCAATAGATTCTGCACTCGCTAGCATATAGTTTCGAAATGGTGCCATGCCGATAGACTTCTAAATTTTTTTGTTGTATGAAAACTCAATCAAGTAAAATACTCCTCCCACCATGACTGATGATCCATGATGTACATTTGAAGCATGTCCTCTAAAATCTAGTTTACTCGCTCTGTCGACCATTTGTCTCTCAATGATAGTTCATGATTAAGTTAATGATTGTCTCAAGGGCATACCGCATGCTAGTCTAAAAATGAGAGGTATACAAGTGATCATAGTCAAATAATCTTTAGTGGAATCTTGTGTAGTCTTAAAATATCTTCCAAGTACACTCACGCCACTACACTAGCTATATAGGTGGTCTTCACCGAGAGATAAATGAGCCACTTTCATAAGACTATCCACCATGACTATGATGGCATCATGTTGGTATCTCAACGTCGGTAGCTCGAATATGAAATCCATGGAAATGGTGTTCCATTTCCACTCTGGTATAACAATAATGTCTATGTCTCTAGTCCCTAGTAATAAAACTCATAACCAAAAAATTTCAAAGAGGAGTGGGCACTACATTTCCCTCCCCTTAGACAAGACTTCCTACTGGAATTCACTAAGAAAAGTGTGGGAATTGGGGTCTTAGAAAGGTGAATTCCTCCTATGTAGCCAATTTCTCTTCTTATTGATCCCACCGGACATGAACCTAATCAATATCTCACCCTTGAAGGGATAGGTAGTGCACTCTATGATGCATACGAGACTCCACACTTGCACCTACTCCTACACTGTAATGCGGTCCAATCCAATACATGAGATGGATCTGGTATATATCTCCTAAGAACAGAAACATGGAACACATCATGGATGTGAGACAAGTTAGGTGGAAAAGCTAAGCGGTAAGCTAAGGGACCGATCCACTCTAAGATCTCAAATGGACCAATGAATCTAGGAGCTATCTTAGAGCCTTTTCTATAATGGATGGGGCTCTTATGAGGTCTAACATAAAGAAACAACTTCGTGTCAACCTCAAAGTTGTGGGCAAATCTCCTTTGATCTACATCCTTCGTCTACCTATCATGTGCCATTTGAAATCTCTTTGATTAAGATAACCTCTTGCTCCATGTCCTATAACATAGCTGGCCTAAGAGATAACTTGTCCTCTAACCTGTCTCAACTCAACAAAGTCCTACACTCCCTGCCATATAGTTTTTGAAATGGTGTCATGTCGATAGAACTCTAAAATATGTTGTTGTATGCAAACTCAACCAAGTAAAAATACTCCTCCCACCTCGATTGATGATCCATGACCTACATATGATGTATGTCCTCTAAAATTTGGTTTACTCACTTTGTCTAACCATTTGTCTCTAGGTGATAGGCTATGCTGAAGTTAATGTTTGTCCCAAGAGCATACTACATTATAGTTCAAAAATGAGAGGTATACAGGATCGAGATCACAAATAATCTTTAGCGAAATCCCATGTAGCTTTAAAAATATCATCAAATTACACTTGTGCCACTGCAATAGCTACGTAGGTGGTCTTCACTAGAGAAAAATGAGCCACTTTCTTTAATCTATCCACTTTGACCATGATGGTGCCGTCTTAGTATCTCGACGTCGATAGCCCCATTATGAAATCCATAGAAATGGTGTTCCATTTCCACTTTGGTATAACATGAGGATATAATAGGCTAGTTGGATACGATGCTCACCCTTCACCTTCGACCTTCCAACCAAAGAGACACAAGTCACGCTACATCTCTCCAAAGCCCCCTCCAATGATATAACTATCTTAAAGTGGCATGCATCTTCTTCACCTCGTGATGGGTTGAATATCGTACACGATGTACCTCTATAAGGATGTCCTGTCGCAATCCTCAATATTTTGGTACATAGATCCAACCTCTATGTCCGAGAAGTTCATCTTTCTCTATTTTCAATCCCTTAAACTTTCCCTCAAGGTGTATTTGATACTTAATCTCTACTCTAGCTAAAAGGTATAAGTTGTCATGTGGAATATGTCACAAGATCCTTCTCTATAAGTTTATATCCACTAAAGTATCCATAACAAAATTCCTCCGATGACTCAAAGCATCTGTAACCACATTCCACTTCCCCTTCACATACTCAATCTCCATATCATACTCATATAAAATCTCCATCCAGCAGACTATTGATGTGGAATTGATATTGGGATATGTGATGAGATGTCGTAAGCTCAAGTGATTTGCCCTCGAATGAACCTCCTACCTAAATGAAAATGTCACCATCACACCAATGCATGGACTACTACTGCAAGCTCAAGGTCATGAGTATTTGAGATCATAATATTTGAATTTACAAGACTCAAATTCAACAACACGGCCATCCTACATCAAAACACCTCCTATCCCTGCTAAGGAAGCATCAATGCAAACAAATAAGTCCCTCTAAGGATCGACCTTTGCTAAAATAGGAGTTGTGGAAAATAAATCCTTCAAATTCGTTAAGGCCTTCTCATCTTTTACGATCAAATAAACTTATTCCCTTTCTGATGTAGGGAAGTGATGGGAGGAGAAATGCATTATAAGTCCTAAAAAATATCCTTTAGTTCCCTCTTAATCCCATAAAATTGTGTACCTTGGTCACACTAGTCGGCACTAGCCAATCAATAACAACTCTCATCTTTGAAGGATCAACTACGATGCCTTCCCTAGATATGACATGACCTAGATACCGAACCTCTGTCTGAAAGAATACACACTTCTTAAGGTTCTCATAAAGTTGTTTCTCTTGAAGACACTACAGAACTTGTCGAAGGTGATCCTCATGCTCCTTACATATGCATAATTATATCAATATGTCATCTAGAAATATGACCATGAAATATTCTAGAAAATTCCGAATACCCTATTCATCAAACTCATGAATACTACAAGGCAATTCATTAGACCAAATAGCACAATTGTGAATTCGTAGTGGTAATATCGAGTGCAAAAGGATATCTTATGAATATCTACCTCCATAATCCTCAGCTAATGATAACTAGACTCAAGATCTATCTTGGAAAACATGGTATCCCCCTTCATCTGATCAAACAAATCATCAATGCATGGATGGGGGTAATGATTATTGATCGTTACTTTATTCAGCTATCGTTAGTCAATACACAATCTCAAAGATATGTCCTTATTCTTTATAAAGTTCACCGGTGTACCCAAAGGGGATACTCTAGGATGGATTAAGCCTTTCTCAAGAGGACCCTCCAAATGTAGCTTTAGCTCACAAATTTTAGGGGTATTCATCCTATATGACGTGCGTGATATAGCATCTACTCCAGGAACCAAATTTATATAAAAATATATCTCACCTGGGAGCTAGGCCGGAGTAACTCACCTAGAAATACATCAAAAAATAATGAAAAATGGGGTGACCATTAATTTAAGGACATATAGCCTCATCTTCCGATCTTTCACTAACTATAATAGCATAAATCGACATCCCCATGTGCACAATGCTTGAGTTGCATAGTGGATATAGTGTAAATAGAAATAGGCCTCCAAACCCCAACTATCACCGACTTTAAACCCAAATCATCAGCACAAGATATAACCTTTCTGTAAAAATATAATCTAGCTCTATGTGTAGATAACTAATCGATACCCAAAATAAATCAATAAGAACCAAAAGGAAGGATGTGAAGATCCAAGGTCGTGGTGAAGGGTCCTAAGTCAATTATACACTCCTTGACTAAGGAGTCCACTGAGAGCTTGGCTCCAAAATCCATCTCAACGTCCCAACTATGGCCCTTCCTAACTACCACCAATCTACATCACTCTACTAGGGATATAAAAATAATGGAATCGGATGATCCATAATCAAGTAAGATAGAGGAAAAATACCACTGATCTACACTGGAGTCTTAATCATTATTCCCCAATGCTTTTCCTAGAGGTTCTCAACCACTGCATAAATCCTATGACTCCTGCCCATGTCACTAACTATAGGATCATAATTAGGGCCCTCGCCCTTGTAATTATGGTTCTGCGAGAAAATCATGCCATTGGTGCACCTATTCACCACATCCATAACAATTTCTTTCCCCTCCAATGAACAGAAATCCCTTCCACTCAGTCTATGATGTAGACCCCGATGATCTTGCCATGGATTGTTGTGGGTATTGTGGATGCACTCCCATTGACCGAGACCTAGATGAACCCTATGTCTTGATGGGTCCTCTAGGTGGGGGCCCCATGCTATGTCTTCTCTATGTATCCAGTATCTTTGGTAGCCTAAATGGTGAACAGTCTAGTGCTTGCAGCTACTGTGGTTGTTGGTATAGCTGAAAGAAGAATGTGCTAAATCATGTTTGCTAAGGGAGGAGTATTTGTTCCCCATGACCGGCTCTCCTACATGCATCTCGTAGAATGCAGCTCCTCACTCCATATCTAGCTTTGTTGTGTTTTCCCCCTGTTCTCCTCTACAAAGTAGTCATTCACCACTTCATCGCCTAAATTATGTGGATAATGCATATAAACTTGCCTTCCAAGGTCTAGGTTCAGGCCCCTAATTAACTTGTGTATCCTAACCTTCTCATCATGCATGTAATCCACATACTAAAGTAAATCCAAGAACCTACACTCATACTCTACTTATATCATGCTAACTCGTCACGTATCATGGAACTCATCGATTCACTACTAATTAAACCTCCTAGAAATGTATCGGATATGGAAACCCTCATCAAAGAACTCCCATGTAACAAAATCTAAATCAAGATGGATTTTCTTCTCCTCTATTGTCAACCAAATATCCTGCTCCATCTCTAATATGATGAATCACAACATGAGTCTTCATCTTGCTAGTACACAAACATAGCTTGAAGCATCCGCTCAATTTCAATAACCATGCCTCTACCTCGAAATCCCCGTGTCACAAAAAATAATGAGACAGATGAAACTTCGGGATCACTCGTATATGATCGGTCTCTATCATGTGTCCGCGCTTCTAGGTCTCTCCTCATGGCCACCTCTCTGTCTAAGGTTGCTAGATATCTCCCTAAGTTCTGTAGCCCTATATCGATGTCCTCCCGAGGTGAATCCCATATAGTTTACTCCACATGGGATTTCTCTACCCTATCCTCCTTATTGTAGTATGCGGGGGCACGATCCTCCAATGATTGCTCACTTTCATTTTGGCTAGGTTCTCCCCTATTGATCCTCCACATATAGCGGAATTGACATCATGCAATGCCCGTAGTAGCTATGGCAATATAACAACTACTACTTGCTCGGGGTGGTGGATCTAAATCCACGTGTAAGAACCCATCGTTTGAACCATGCCTACAACATCGACCAAGGAGATAGTTAGTTCATCATCATTTAGGATTGTTTTTGGTTTACTACATTTTCCATGTTTTAAAATATCATGAAATGTTGTGTGTTCTAGGTGTAAGTTGTAGTAGGTTTACTTGTTGTGTTTCATCTTTTCCCGTGGTTCAAGTGTTGATCCAACAACTCTTATACCAAGTATAATGCCCACAAAAAATCGTTGAACCAAAACCACATTACTCCTCATAATTATTTAGGAAAATTATGTAAATTTTTTTAAAGGATTGCAACATTATTATACCTTACATTTCACTTATTTAATTTCCTTCATTAACTCCTACACAACCAAAGGTTATTTCAGAATGAGATCAATAATTAATATTATTAATCTTTTCCTTAAATTTATTTCGGGATATGATTTTCTCATAAAGTCTCCACTCATTTCCTTATTATCATTGACTAAATACATTTCATTAATATACTTGATTAATTCCATTTAAGGCAATCAAATATTATTTCCTAAGTTTGGTTTATATTTACTTCCCTTAAACACTTAACAACCATACCCCACATTTGTTAATATTTTTCCTTTAGTTAAATTAATCCCTAGGTCATTCTCTATAATTACCTTATCATTATTTAATTCCTATAGTATAATGCCCCTAAACATATTAATTTGACCATACTAGCAAGGGTCCATTTAATCCTAACACAATAAGGGAACTAAGTGGCCCCATTCATAAATACACATGCATTTAATTAATACATAATCCCACAAAATGACACATTTAAAAATTTCAGGAATGATAACCACCATTAGATTGATTATTTTTGGGCCCTTAGATATTAGGTATACACTATAACCCTAAATATCCTTATGTTGACTTTTATTCACACCTTTGCCCTAATCCATCTCATTTTTGTTTTGTAGGTTTGGGAGCATTGATCACATGGAGCTATGGAGGGATTGCTCATTGCACTTGGATGGATAGACATGGATTTGAAGTTTTATTTTGGATCCCTCTCTTAGGGTTTTCTTTGCATTTTATTTGTTAATTTTTACTTTCGAGAGTTACCCTATTTGGGCTATGGACAATATTTTCCCCTTTTATTTTTTGTCAAAAAAATAAACTTATATATAAATGCTTTTAGGGTTTGAGGATGTGTGTGTGTGTGTGTGTGTGTGTGTGTGTATACACACACACACACACATATATATATATATTTATGTGTGTGTATATATATATATACATATATATATATATATATATATACATGTATGTATATATATGTATATATATGTATATATACATATATATATGTATATATACATATATATGTATATATATATATATATATATGTATATGTATATATATATATGTATATGTATATGTATATATATGTATATATACATATATATATGTATATATACATATATATATATGTATATATATATATATATATATATATATGTATATATATATATATATATATACATATATACATATATATATACATATACATATATATATATATATACATATACATATATATATATATATATACATATACATATATATATATATATACATATACATACATACATATACATATATATATATGTATGTATGTATGTATGTATGTATGTATGTATGTATGTATGTATGTATGTATGTATGTATGTATGTATGTATGTATGTATGTATAATACAATTGGATTTATATACTACGACCTAAGGTATAATGGGGTTTATTTTATATGGGGAGTGCAGCCCCAACCCCAACCCTTACTAAGGGTTGGGGTGGCGAGGGTACCCCCTCCCCCCCCCCCGAAACCTATATGGCCTTACCAAAAATTCAAACCACAATATATATAGTTTTTATCTATGTAAGATGAACTTTGGTTTATAATTACTCAACCAATATGGCTATTTTGATTTTCATATTAATTTGTTTAAGATATATATATATATATATATATATATATATATATATATATATATATATATATATATATATATTATTGAAATATATAATTATAATTGATATAAATTTATATATTTAAATATATAACTTATACAAATATACACATTATTATATATAAATATTTTGTTTTGTGTATCTAGATTATTTACCATTATCTTATTTTGCAAGTATGTTCAAGAAGGAAAATACTATAAAAAAACCTAATGAGGTTCTTTCTTTATTTTACAAAAATAATGTCAATATTTCCAAGGAGAGACAAGCATGTAAACATATGTATTTTCAAATAAGAAATTAATTTCAAGGAATAAACAAATTAAAATTTTGATTAATTGTCGATTTAGAGTAAGTGGCAATTTTCAATACCAAAGAGTCATTTTCCCAATGAAGTCATAATACAACTTTTTTATTAATTTTAAGGTTTGGAAGAGTTCTATTTCCGTTATATTACAAATATAAAATTTCTTCTTTCAATGATACAACAAATAGTGTATTAAATAAATATTTACAAGAACTTCTCTTTTAAAGTGCAAGTAATACAAGCCTTCCACCCTAAGTGGAAACAACATGGAAAAATGTACAAAACTAGAACTCTTCCTTTGACCATACATATTTCCAACTCACTTTGACAAATAAGTATCGATAATACATTTGCAAGAGTTTTCTTTTTCTTTTTCTTTTAAATTTTATTACTATACAAATACAATGCACTCCACACAAGGAGATAACAATATGAATACTTTACAACTCTTTCTCATGGTCTTCAACGTAAAATTTAATAATGTAAAGGGCTTCAACGTGAGCTCCTCAGAAATCTTAATCTTCCAATCACAGAAAAAGAATGAGGGAGTTGAAAATACTCTCCACCCAAAAAAATTCCAATGAGGGGGAGAATCCATCCTCCTCATTGGCCCCTGAGCCCCAACAATGGAACAATAAGGGACATTTAAGAAACCACAAAAAAATTGTTAAGGGCTTCAACATTACAACACTCAAGCCAACATTACATGCCATACATTCAACACCAAACACAATGGCAGAAAATATAAATCCCAATACATAGGATTATAATTCAAGCCATGGGAGAATAGAATAATGTGAACCACCTCTTTTATCTCATAAATGAGTTAGGGGCTTCACCAAAAATGCCTCCAACTACACATCAAAATTCTCATTATATCCCTTTTCCCTCCCAATGAAAAATACACAAAGTATAAAAATTTAATGTTTTCTCTCCCCATAGGTGGAACTCCTACTCATACTCCCTCCACAATGCTTCACAATTCCCTTTTCCCTTCCAAAATGGTCCCATTTTTTAATCTTATACACATCTTAAGGCCATACTACACCAAACCCAATACACACAAACACATACACACATTCATTTGTAAAACATAGATACAAGTAAATGAAAAACAAGGGTATAAACCCTACCTTACCATTCTAGCTTCAACAATATTCAATCCACTAGCTTCAATCCTTTCCAAAATCAAGAAAATCATGAAAATAAATCCTCAAAAATATAAAAGAAACAAATCCAATACAATACTAAAAGGGAAAGTGTGAAAAGGAAAATTAGTAACCCCAAAAAATTTAACACAACATAAATAAATAAAAAGATGAGGAGAGGAGGCTGAGGTGGCTCCATCTAGGATGCCACATCACTTATCGTCAACTCTACATCACCAAATCAAACATCAAAACCAAGGCTAATAGATTTGTGGGTGAGAATATGACAAATTCCTTCCACACTCAAATTCTCACTCCATACCTCTAAGGACAAAATTTAAATATTTTTGTAAGAGAGTGCAATTAATTGTCTCTTTTCTACACCAAAACATATAATGAAGCCTAAAATCAACCCCCACATCGTAGCTATAGTAGGTGGGTGAGTTTAAGATTCAAATGACAAGCTTAACTTGTCCCACAAGCCTATGAAATTGACTCCAAAGTCAAATTTCGGGATTTAAGGGATGGGTTGAGTATACACATCGAATAAATTAAGATCTCACTCAAATCAAAAGATCCAAAGGACTATATACCCCTATTAAATTCCCCTTAGTCACATATCTAATTAAATTAGATTAATCAACTTAAACAAAATCACATTAACAAACAACAATAAAGTTGAAATACATCACAAAAATAATACACATACTTGACAAAATAATTAAAATGAAAAAGGGAAAACAAACATAATCCATGGTCACATTTTAAGGTTATCCCCCCATAGGAACCTCCTAACAACTTAAACAAGAACACAACAATATACATGAGATGAAGTTTCCCAGGTGACGTTGTTGCCAATATCTAATATTCATTTGTTTTTGGTCTCCTAACCCCTTCTTGTTTAAAAATATTATTTCCTATAACCAATCAAAAAATACCCCTTTGGCCTCAAGGCCTCATCAAATATATCAAGAAATAAAACATACATACTTATCATCCAACAACATCATATATGTAATTCGGCCATCATCATCAAAATTAGGAATGATATAAATTAATTGAAAACAATGAACATCTCAAAATTTTATTCTAGTTCATCAATAAGATCATGAGGTTAGCAGGGGTTCATTTTAAGAGACCTCTTGGAAATCGGAGGTGGAGAATACCTGGCGAATATCCCGAAACAGTTTTCATGCGGGAAGGTGAATTTTTTGGGGGTTGTATGAAAAAATTTCACTGATTGTCAAGTCTGCGATAGAAGGCTGCAGACGCATGATGGGAGATTTTGCTATCGCGCGTCAAAAAAATGCATTGACGCACGTCACTGAGGTCTATTGACGCGTGTCAATGCATTTTTTTACGCGTGACAGAAAAATCTCCTGTCGCGCGTCTGCAGCCTCCGACCTCTACTTTCTCATCAAAAAAATCTCCGTGTCGCGCATCAACAAACTCTTTGTCATGCATCTGCTATGCGTCAATATCTGTTGTACCTCCTTTTCACACATCAACTATCCGTCAAGGTCGCGCATCAACAAATAACCCTTAGTGATGCATGTCAACACGGTTGTTGACACGCGTCACTGAGGTCTGTTGATGCGCGCGTCAATGCATTTTTTTGACGTGCGACAAGCAAAATCTCCTATCACGCATCTGCAGCCTCCGACCTCTACTTTCTCATCAAAAAAATCTTCGTGTCACGCATCAACAAACTCTTTTTGTGCGTCTGCTATGCGTCAATATCTGTTGTACCTCCTTGTCATGCATCAACTATCCGTCAAGGTCACGCGTCAACAAATAACCCTCATTGACGCGCGTCAACAGACCTCTTTGACGCGCGTCAACAAGGTTGTTGACGCACGTCAATGAGGTCTGTTGACGCACATCAATGAGGTCTGTTGATGCACATCAATGCATTTTTTTGACGCGTGACAACAAATATCCTGTCGTGCGTCTGCAGCCTCTGCCCTCTTCTTGCTCATCGAAAAAATCTCCATGTCGCTTGTCAACAAACTCTTTGTCATGTGTCTACTATGTATCAATATCTGATAGTATCTCCTTGTCTGCAAACCCTCCTTGTCACGCGTCAATAACTTACCCCCTTGTCGCGTGTCTATAATACGGGATATATCATATTGTTGAAAAATGTGAAGTAGAAGTGTTCTACCTGCGAATAATCTAGGTTTATATAGGGGATTTTTTCAAGGGTAGGCGAAGCCGACCCCTAAAAAAAATTAAAGTGTAATTTTTAGGCAAACAGGTCACTGACCCATGCCAGAAAATTCACCTTTTCAAAATTTTCAAAATGGAATATTCGCCATATTACAAATATTCGCCACTAAAATTTTCCCCGGAGGTTAGTAAAACATCAAAATAATCATCAACATCAAAATCTAGAGCGTCAGTATATCATGAAACAATACTAGATCACAACCTATCAATGCTTGTTAATAGTCCATATCATCTGTAATATAAATCATAACATACTAATAATGTCCATCTATTAATGTTTGCAAATCAAAATACAATAATAATTTCCATCTATCAATGTTTACACATAAAAATATAACAATAATGTGCATGTCTCTAGTTCATAGTAATAAAAATCATAGCCAAAAATGTCGAAGAGGAGTGGGCACTATAGAAGGATTGAGAGAATTTTTAGTGAATTATCATGAAATGTGAACCTTGAAAAAACACTTGAGAGAGGTAAGAATATTGGTTTCATGAGTGATGAAATGAGAAACACATGTCCACTTTATATTGTGACAATTATAAGAAAGGCATGAGATAATTGTCTAAGGAAGAAAATCCAAAGGAAAATGGTTATAAATAGTGATTTTTTGAAGAATAAGGGTTAGAATATGGTGTTAACTAAATAATAAACCTCAATGTTCCCATGGTGGATTTATACTATTGAGAACATGAGGAGGAAAAAGTGAACTATAGATTTACATGGAAAATTATAACAATCTTAATCTAGAGAGGGTAAATTGGTCCTTGAAGTAAGAATTTATGATAAGTCACAAGTTGAAATATTGAGGATATGATATATATGTGATGGGTTATTTATAAGAACTTAAGAGGGTTATTGAATACCAAACTAATGAAAAGTTGAAACCGACTGTGACAGAGCAAAGATGTCTAGGTGGACCAATAAAAGATAATTTAAAAAAGAAATTCTTAATGAAGTGAATAAGGAAAAGGATTGGTGTAATGATGATTATGGAGGCATGGAATTGAGATTAATATGGTGTACAAAATCTACAAATATTGAGTGAACTTGTAAAATAGAGTTACAAAATAGAGTATAAATGGTGAGAAGGATTAAGAGTAGGTTGGAGGATTTTGAAAACAAACTTTAAAAACAAGGTTATATGGATGCAAGGAGAATTATAGGGTAAAAATATTTACCATGAATATGAGGTATTGAAGTGAGAAAATATAGACAAACTTTAACTTTATCCAAATCCAAGAAATTGTAAGAAACATGGGTTGTTCATAACCATGAAATAGGCAAGACTATGAAAATTCAAAACTTTGAATATTGAGTGGTTTGAAGTTAAAGATGTGTTGAAACATTTGAGACTCATGAATCATTTGTATTAAGAGGGTTAAAGGTGAGTGAAAATTTGTAAGAGTGGTAGAATTATCAAACCATAACAACTTGATAAGAAACCCTAGCTTAGACATAGGAGACGACCTTAAAAACAATTGTTTTTGTGTTGGGAATGCTAAAGAAGGAGTTGAGAGAAGAAAATTGGAAAAAGTAAAGAAACCAAAAATGGGTATGCAAACATTTAAACATGTTTCCATGAAATTTGATGCATAGTTTCCCATTTCAAGAGTTGTGTAAAAAGAGGGCTAATTGCCAAAATTAATAATAATTAAAAAAGAAGATAACTTTTAGTGGAGAAGATCTAGTCCATGAAATTTGGTATGCATGTTAATGAGCATAATGGGTAGTAAAACATTTTACCACTCAAGGTTTAAGATGAAAAATGAGTGATTCTTTTTTTTAAACTTGATTTTGAGGGCTACTAGCAAAATAAAAGGTCTATACAGAAAATGAGTTAAAATGAATCTATGGAACTAATTTGAGGCTTTGATCAAGTCGAGGATAATGAAATTAAGCATGTCTACACTCATTTGGTGTTTTGAAATGATGTTTTAATGCATTTTGGCACATTGAGCAAGTTTAGGCTACTTTAGTAAGGTGTTAGCTCTTATAGAAACATGAATATTCAAGTTATTTTTTCACTTATAAAGAATGTTTTGGTGATATGAGAGATTTGTACGTAGAGCTCTCGCATCACACCCGCATGTATCTTTGATTATATAGAATTTTAATTTTATATAAGACTTTAAGAAGTACAACATATGCAGTGAATGAAATGTACTAAAATGTAAATGTTAAGTAATTTATTTGTTCTTTTAAATGAAATGAAATTAAAGGGGAAGGTTATTAACCTAAATTATACCTACTTCATAGTGATCTAGGAGTAAAAATAATGATGGACTGAAGAAACAATGTGTCCTAACGAACCTCAAAAAATTACAGAGGAGGTAGATTTGGCTAGACTAAGGTGCCCGGGGAAGGATGAGGGTGCCTTGGGTCCCTCGCTTGAATCTTGGCACCACTGGTCATGGAACAACTCGAATCTAGTTATGATATGGTCCCTCGGTCTTCACAATAATTTTCCTTTGGTTGGGTGGATGTCATACTTGATTCACTAATGTCCTCGTAAAACTATAGTAAATAATCACCTATAAAACCCCAAAAAATATCAAACCCTAAAAAATAAAGATGCAAATAAAGGGGTCATATTGTCCTTAGAAGCCATAATGGTGGAATTAAACCTAAGTGCTACACAAAATCTTAGACCTAATGTAGTTCTATGTAATTTTGTGTGCAATAATGATTCTAGGATTCCCTAGGGTTGATGACATAGAGATAATAGAAAATAGCTACATAAAAACGTAAAATGGTGGATGGAATAGGATAAAATCCCCTTCCTATGCATTGTGTGATGAAGAATAGTGCTCAAATGCGGTTCCTTTCTCTATGTAAATAGCTAGCCCTTTGTAGACATAGTCCTCCCATAAGATAGTGTGTATGTTGTTTTTATATTGGGATATCTTTCCCAAATTTTTACACTAATGACCCGGCATGCCGACTAACACCTAGGGAGACGAGAAGGAAACATTAAAAGACCAACCTTGAATTTCTAACAAAAAACCAAGTGTGATGGGGACTAGGGTTCCTAAATATGAGGACCAAGGTGCACTAGGTGCCCTAATCCTTCTTTAGGCACCCTAGTCAAAGACTAGTGATGACACCGAGTCACCGACAAATAGGGATCCCCGAGTCCTTGCTAAAACTATGTAACTTAGTGACAAATGTCTATGAAAAACAACAATAATGAAAAACAAGATAGATGAGTGAATTATGGAATGTGGTATTAGTGAATACTTTTCTTACAAAAGATCCATATATAAAACACCATACTTGGTAGTATAATAATAGTAGTAAGTGCATGCTTTGTGACTAAATTTTCCCAAACTTCATGTTAGTGAGATAAATATCGATAACATAAATTAGTTAGAGATTCTAACTTGAGAGAATTCCAAATAATTCAATGTTGTACAAAAATGTGTAGATGTGGTAGAATATCGTGTTGAATGAAAATATATAAGCATCACAAACCATGGATCGACATACTAATCCATGTAGCATAGTGAGAGATGGAAGACCATGATGAAGTACACTAAATGAGAGTGATGATTGTAATGTTGGGTGATTGACGATTTTTAATGTTATATGATGACAATTTTATGGGGTAAGGAGTGATCAATTCACAACCTTATTGCATGTTTATGAAAAACTAGGGGATTTGGACATTCTGCCACCAAATGAAGAGTTTGGAGAGAAAGGTGTCTTATTCTCCAACGTCTAACTACATCCTCAAGATATCTATCCACTACAAATAGACACGAGATCAAATTTTAAGTGATTTTTGGATCAATTTTTTTATCAAAATAAGTTGACCCATATAGGAGCAATATCCTGAAAGGAAATGATGTCTCATTACCGACACTCCAATGGTGTTAATGCAATGTGTGATGGCTTCCAAGTTAGGTCATCATCTAGAAGAAAACAAAAATGTGTGATGGCTTCCATTTTAGGTCATATGGAAGCAAACGTGAAATGAATTATGTATTCTAAGTTAAGTCATCTGGAAGTAACATGAAATGTAGAGTAACTTCCCATGATAGGTCATCTCATAAAGTAGTGAATGTAACTCCCACATTAGTTCATCCGGAAGGCTTAATGTGTTGTATTTAATTGATTAAATTGTTTGATTTTGATTGTTAGATACTTGAACATACTAATTGGTTGATCAATAGTTTGTTTTGATTATTTTACTCATCAAGATATTTTACGTTTCTTCCTCCCATCTTAGGTCATTAAAGCGGGAATTGATAAAAAAATGAAATGTCATATGGTTTATTATTAAATGTTTGAAAATGATGAATTAGAAGCATATAAATATTGTGTTGTTGTACAAAGTGAATTATAGGATGACCCCAATTGTATTCCACCCTTTCATTAAAAGGGGAAGTGATGATTAGAATCAATCCTGAGTCGAAAATAAGTACGTAATAGGCGATGTAAGATAGGTAACGCAAAATGTGTGTAGATATAGTGAAAGACAACAACTAGGACAAATAGCATGTGTGTCATAGGTATGATACAATGTTAAAAGGAATTATGAAGATAATTCCATAAATAGGATATAAATCGAGTAAAAATATGCACAAGATATTGGTAAAATCATGTGACATGTATTAGTTGTGTAGTAAATGTGACATATGACCATGGGGGAGGGGATAATGAATCATGAGTATACATAGTAAAGTGAAAAAATTATTAGTTAACTCATTTTTCATTTGCATGAGTGTGAGAGTGAGCTCTAAGTGTGGGAGGATGCTACAAGTTAGAGAAGTGTGACCTAGTTGTTTCTACATGTTAGCAGTTTTCATGGCATTGCATACAATGAAACAGTTTGTAAGTTTAATTTTTCTCAATAAATACGCTTGTAGAAGTCATTCTAGGTAAATTTTTGTGAAATTATAATTTTTGTTTTTCTCAATGTTTTAGACCTAGACAATAGTGATGGAGGTACTAGTGGCCTTTGGGATAGGAGTTCCCAGGACATGGGCATCGATGTCCTACTCATGGGTGTCAAGTCCTTCTTCTAGGCACCCATGTCCAGAAAGAGTAAAAAAAATTTCTGGAGTAGTGTAAATGTGAAATTTGTTATGCATTGATGTCTTAAGTAAGCATGCATGTATTTGTATAGTTTTCTAACGATGCTTTTGGTGTTGTTTGGTGACTTGTAGAGGGATATACATTCAATGGAGTTCTGCGGTGGTCATCACTTGAGTGCATTGCTCTCGGGTTAGGTTTGTCATATGATGATTGGAAGGTTAAGGACCATGTAATCCTATAGCACATATCACGTATGGGGGATATACCCATAATATTCCTATATTGACATTATTGTGTGAGAGATGGTATACGATCAATTTTACGTTTTGGCTACCTATATGTGAGGTTAAATTCACACTAAAAGATGTATATTGCATACTATGATTACCGATTGTTGGTGAGAGGGTACATGTCATTATAGTCGAGCATATGGAGAGACATATTAGGGCCACTTAGGTGGTACTTTGTAGGGACTCGAGTATCGGACGAGGAAAATATTATCTTGGATGTGATCTTGAGGTCAAGGGTTATGCGCTTGTGGAAGTTTATAGCATTGGTTACTTTGTATCATCCATTGTAGTAAAGGGTGGTCTTGTGGGAATCTTAAATAAGATGAATGATATTTTCTACCCGATAGAGGATAAGAGTACCATATATGCATGTGAACGATGTGTGTTGGCCCACCTATATAAATATATCTACATATTAACATAGGAGGAGCATGGACGTGGGATTAGAGATACTACATTGTTACATGGATGAGCCTATGGGCATATAGCAATATTAAGGCCAGGTTGGTGGTCCACTAGTAGATTGGGCTAGGCTGGACATATTTTCTAGGAGATCGGTGAGTCCGAAAGGGTGGAAGATGGATACTTTGACACCTAAAAATTACTAATAGATCAGATTCGGAAAGAGGAAGTGATATGGAGGTCATACCGAGACTATGGAGGATGGTCGAGGGTGCGGTATACTTACGATGTATACGAAGGATAAATTAGTTACGGTGGATTGGTTCCTGGGGTGACCGAGTTATTCTAGGTGGAGTAGGTGTCTCGAGGGTTTGGTATGACACATGATGTTCCCGGAGAGACAAATGTATGGGTTAAAGTTTTTGAGCACTAAAGATGGCTAGGGAAAGACATGGGCCCACAAGAGAGCAGAGATAGTACCTCCCGGGCCAAATGAGGTTCATACGGTGATATAGCCAATTGATGTAGATGACGTGGGGTATACATAGACATATCATTACTTGTGCATCTTTACATATTTAGGGTTTATTTTTTTAATATAATTTTTTAAATCATTTGATATTGTTTTATCATAATTAATGAAGTGTTTTAGTCCACCTATATTAGATTAACTAATATTATACTTTCTTATAGTTTAGTTAAATTAAAGTTAATAATTTTGGTGAACCTCGATGTACACATCTTGCTAAACCTTGAGGTACACCATTGCTTCCACCTCTCATCTTTCACTCTAATGATACAATGCATGCCGAGTTTCATTCACTTCTTAATCACCACATGATTACACGACCATCTACTCATCTCTATCCTTCTCCACTAGTACACTACCATGACCATCCATATTTTCACTATCATCGAATGCATGGATAGCATACCACTTTATTTACTAAACTTTTTCACGTATAATGAAAAATATTGAAAAACTATGACTTCTTACATTTGATGTGCAACCATATCCTAGTATCCATCTAACCCATCAAGCTCGTTCATTGCGTAAATCTCAAGTTAGTGCTACTCAAGTACCTTCTCAGCAATAACCTTTCACTTATAGTTTGTTGTCTTCCCCTCTGGACTAAATGTTACCACACATTCCTACATCTGGCTCTACCTCATTCATTCATTCTTCCTCGCATATAGATTTTGTTCACTAGTGCCACGTTTATCTACTATATTACCACTATTAGATCGTGGCCCTCCACTTAAACCCTCCTGTGCCTTAGTCAAGGGACCTACGTCCTTCACCCTCATTCATTAGATCATTGATACTCACTTGGGGTGCATGGCATCTCACCCCCTTCTCATAACATTTGTACATCATCATTTGTTGAACTTGTTTTTTTCTACAAGCATATCATATCACACATCATAGCACCATCATTACCTATTGATGCACTCTTGTTCGGTTCACACTTGATTGTTGAGGGATTACCATTACACTAAACCCCACACACCACATCATAGGCACTACATATTACATTTCATCTTACATTTCGTTCCATACACCATTCATTCTACCTCTATTTCTACATTATAATATTCCTCATCTACACATTATATTCACTCTAATACCTACACACCTCGTCACATTTTACACTATGAATTTCCATATCGTAAATTTTCTATATATTATACTATTCATCATTAATTTTGCCTCTAGTTTTACATTTTGTTCGTTATATTGTATATTATTCTATCCCTTACCCCGCACACCAAATACATTGTTAGGTTATCCTCACATAACCTATACATAGTCATACTACGCATTTCCGAAATATTCTACATACTACGCTAGGTTCCATTATATATGGGTCTACATTTACTTTTTCTAATTATGTATGTTATTTCTATCTACACCTATCACCACATCTTAAATTTTACATATTCTACACACCCTACACATCCTATATTACATTACCCACACCACACATTTTCATACCCTAATCATCACTTGGTCATTTATACTAGGTTGTTTTTTACACATTGCGCTCACTACATTATAATGCACTTTAGGTCCTTAGTCCATACTCAACTACCAAGGGTATACCAATCAAATGGACCTTACACTCACTAGGATACCTTTCCCCATGTGACATTTCCACCCTAGTGACATACGCTTTAGGCTAAATTGTCACCTATTCTATTATTTTTAGTGGTATACACCTTATGTTACATTGTCACTCCCTCCTTTCATCATTTAGTGACATACATTTTATACTAAATCACCACCCATTTCCAATCCATTCATCATATAGTGATATACACTTATTGCTAAATCATCACCTATTCCTATCATCATGTAGTGATATACACTTAGGGATAAATCATCACTTATCCACTCAATAAGTTGTGATATATTCTTTGGCTATATGGTTCACACACATCTTTACATGTGTCACATCTCATCACCATTATATATACAAACTAATCACAATGTGTTAGACAAAACCAACACTAATTGACCATTTCCTGATGATGCACTCTCGTATGCGGTTCATCCTGGACTGTTGAGGGGAATACACTTCCACACACTCGGAGGAAACATCGCCGTATCATTCCTTCTTGCATTCCATTCCATCCATCCACAACATGTTGCATTGTCTTGGTGGAATTTACTCTTGCTTGCTACTTTTTTTCATTATCACTTTACTACACATGTTAGATTGATTTCATATATGTCATTATATATATCTTACACACATGTGTGTTTACACCTTTGTCTAGTGTAATCCCAGATACATAACTCTTACACATGGCATGGATGATCACCCTCTACCCTTCTTATACTAGTCACTAGGAGCATCCACATTCATCTCATACAGTGCTATTGTTTCATTTTATACTTACCATCTTATATTACTTGATCATATACGCATTTTCATATTGATTATTGTTGTAACATGATAACAAATGTTCCATGTGCAACACTTATTTTGTAGGATTGCATGTTTCCATGACTACTTGTTTATTTGTCTCTACTTGTCTACTATTTTTTTCCATTATATGCGTGGATCTGTCCTATGTTTGTGTGCACACTTATTCATTGTTTATGGCCATGATAGTCTTGCATGTCTTGTGAAATCGTGAGTGATGTCCCATGTTTGTAACCCACTTGGTGTGGCTTAATTATCTAATTGCATGCATGTGTCTTCGGACTAATAGTTGTTTTTATATCCATCACCTTTTGTGCACTCCTTGGTTTCTACAAGCGCTTTCCTTTTCCCCTTTAGGAAGATTTCTACAGGTTAGATTCTAGTAAGTACTCTTTTGGGGCTGCATTCTCCTTTAAAAGACATCACATGTGCCCCCAAAAAGGGGATCATCATTGAGGATTTTACATATTAATACAACATATTTACACCCGAGCTTCAAGATAGTGAGCTTTCCGCCCTTAGCATTGTGGGTTTACATATAGTGAGTGAGTTCCAATAAGTCCGTGAACTCCATACACAGCGGCCTTTACAGGACATGGTGTCGTTTGGTATTTTTTTGGATCAGTTATAGGATTGGATGTTACAGTGGGTGTTCCTCCCAACACTACTTCATTCAGGGGCTTCGTAAATCCTAAAAACTAGTACATTACATAGATCTATTCACACATTTCAGCAAGGTATGTTAATGATTTGAGGACATATAGCATTTCCTCGTTATACTTCTTTATCTAGGGTGGAATGAGATCACCCAAAAAACTCGTGACAGTATAGGATATCCTTTGAAACCCTTTTTCTAGACATGGATCAGGTGCACATGTTCCCTTTACACTTTTATTTTCCACTATTTAACATTTGTGTACTTTGCACATTTCTATACACATGCAAATTTTACACAACGTTTTTAAATACATTTATATTTGACTACTTGATCATTTTCTCCTTGTAGGTCCGGTCATATGAGAAATAAGTAATCAAATTGGGGCAAACAACAAAGAAAACAACAACAAAAATGACAATGAAAACACACCACAATGGCACTTGTCTTTACTAACCATGTAGGTATAGTACACACCGTAGCAGCTACACATGTGTTCTACCCTAGGTACATTCTCATCACTTTTTATTCACATTTTTCATCCTTAGAATCCATGTTCGTCCACATATTTCTTTTTTTCATTCCATGTTTGACTCTAGTCCATCGAACATCTTCTACTACATTCTACATGGATATCGGCTACGCATCTCTATCTACTTTATGTTACCAAGTGTTACTCTAATCAATATAAAGTGGGGACAACATGAGGTCACAAAATCATGCACTTTAGGCATTATTTAGCTCAATCTTATTATATTATTTAGAGGGTTCTCAAGTGAAGAAAGTACTAATTAATTCCACCTTTTGGCTATCTTATTTTTACCTTTTATTTTATCATTCGCATATTTTCCTATGCATGCCAACATATTTCATAACTTTCCTATCATTTTAGCCTAAACTGAGGCACCCAAGCATGTACTGGGGCACCTCGGTCCCACCTTGGGCACCCCAATCCATGTTCTACTTTTCTGCCTCTTTTTGGGCCTTTTCTATCCATTTTTCATCCTTATTTTTTTCTATTTAGCCGTGTTGGGGTTAATTACGAAATTAGAGCAAGAGAACCCTATAAATACAAACTTATGAGACCATAATGAGGGTCCTAGTGTCATATACTACTATCACTCCATCTAGAGTTGCATCCATTGCATTGTATGCATCCACATAGTGTCATGCATGGAGGCTATGAGATCTACATAAACACACATATCATAGGGGGTGCTATTCTATTCCATGAACACATACTATTAAATTTTTATACAATTATTATTACTCGTTACTTCACAAAGGGTAATGCCCACTAATTTGATGCACTAAAACCATGTCAATCCTTAATAATTATTTACGAAACATTATGTGAAATATGTTTTTGTTTAAAAGGTTGCAAAGAGTGATAAACATTAACTATGTTTAATTAATTCCCATTTAATTATTTCTACACATTCATAAGTTTGCTGGAATTAAATTAATAATTAAATATTATTAATTTATTTATACAATCATTTCGGATTTAAATTCTCTTCTAGTGGTTCGATTAATTCTATTTAAACTATTAGCTAGGTCAATCTCATTAGTTTTTTTTTCCATTTAAATATCCTCTTAAGTTATAAAAGGGCCATCTCCTAAGTTGGTTTAAACCTAACATCCATTCCATTATATAGTTATTTAACTATATATTTTAATTCTAATTAATTGAATTCTTGTAGATCAATATCTAATCGCCTCATAAACACTATTATTGGTTCAGACTCCTAAATGAAGGTCATTTATTTATTTATCAAACTATAATATAAGTGTCGACCTTATCCAGTGCCCCATTCATTTAATACCCCTAACTCTTATTAAAAACCCATTCCCATAAAAATTTCAACCACTTAAAATTATAAGGACAATCCTCAACCATTAGATTAGATCTATTAGGGCCCTTAGATCTAGGTTTGACCCAACAATCCCTAAAAATTCTTATGGGATTATTTTATGCACTTTTTGTCTAATTTCTTTTCATTTACACTTTTCCAGTTTGGGAAAGAAGAAGGTTGACGCCATGGAGCTAAGGAGAGACTATGGAGGGTTTTCACCATTTTGGATGGATATATAGACAATATTTGGTTTATTTTTTTCTCCATCTTCAAGGGTTTGACAAGTGTGGAATGCATATTTTTTCCTTTTGTTTGTACTAGGTATATTGCTTATGGATTTTCCTTACCCTTATTTTATTGTTCTAAAGTTGGGTATTTGCAAGTTGTGAGTATAAATTCATGTTTATATATGTGTGTGTGTGTGTGTGTGTGTGTGTGTGTGTGTGTGTGTGTGTGTGTGTGTGTGTGTGTGTGTGTGTGTGTGTGTGTGTGTGTGCACTTTAATTTTTTAATGTAGGGTTTATATAAAAAAATCATTGCATATACAATCAAGGCAGCCATTTAAAATCGGGATATATATATACATATATATATATATATGGTTTTCCTTCTAAAAACTACGCACTATGAAGAAAAGTATGGTCATGGGTTAATAATGGTGGGGCCATTGTGCGAATAGAGTTTGGGGTTTATAATATGAGATGGGTGGGGGCACAGGCCCCGCACCCTCTAACTAAACCATTATTTTCAAAGGAGTTTGGGGTGGGGGCACCACCCCCACCCAATATTTATTTCTTGTTTTATTTAAAAACTATGGGCTGTTGGTATCCAAATTTGTTCTCCTTTTCAAGCCAAGTAGCAACACAGATTCAATGGGGAGCTTAGAGGAAGATAGATCATAAATATATGTCATTTTGTAGCCAAGGAGGAAATCTAACTATCCCTTTGTTACTTGGATTTGTGGAGAGATGGATAGCACCTTAAAAGGATGTGATCTTATCCTAACTATTTTAGGTTGTGCCTTTCAACCAAGGTAAGAGAACCTATTTTGTAACCTCTGTTATTGAAGGAGATACAAATACCTTTCTTTACACAAATTTTATGGAGAAGGCCTTGGGGAAATATGATCAACACACCAAATCGACTCTCGCAAGTCATTACCTCCGCATTATGGATATATCTTCACAACAAGGCAAAGGTTACTAAAGACATTTGGAAACCCGATTTGTTCTCGCATACTTTAGTAATGTTAGAGGAATGACAAAGATATGGAGGGAATATGTGAGCATCGACACGTTGCACTCAATCGCGGAAATGGTGTAGCTTCAAGATCATAGCAAGAAATAATTCATGGAAAAACAATGCGCATGCATCGAGGAAAATGGCTCAAAAGAGGCCCATACTCCATTGTTCATAGATCAAAAAGGTGTTTGCATATAGGAAGTAAATTTGTAAATCCCATGTAAGAAAATATTCCTCCATAATGGAGAAGAGGAGTTACTTTCCCAAATGAGAATGTAACTCCTATGACGCAACTTACACATATGATAGATTCTGTAAGAGAATTTGTCATAACTAATATGACACCTAAGACCTATGATCTCACCTAAGTGAGATGACTCACCTAGTGAGGTGGAAATACACCTAATAAATAAATAAGAGGTGAAGGAAATGCCACACACACCAACAAGTGAATGGATTTTGGTCTTGTGTGGGTATTGTTATAAAAATTCACCCTCGAGATAAATTTTGATAACATGCATCGAATCTTCATTCCCGAGAAAATATAATTGATTTAAGGCCCAAAATCATGTTTTGGGGGTCCTTTGTTCCTCTCTAACTTCCCCATTTAAGGAAAAAAATCCAAGAAGTTAGAAAAAATGAAAAAACCCAAAAAATGAAGTCATGGCCTTGTTTTAATGCATTATCATGGGTCCTGGAGGCTATGGGTCGTACTCAATGCATATCGTACCAAGTTTGCGGTCGAAATACAAAGAAATCGGTAAAATCGACATTTTTGTCCCACGCCGTCCCACGGATAGTTGGGACATCGGGAGTGAAAAATATCCCATGCCTATCCCAACGTGGGAGTCATTGGCTATCCCAGGACAAAGAGACCTATTACAGGCTACTATGGAAAATTGGTCAGCATCAAATCAGCCACCCGATCAACAAGAAAAGGTTCTTACCAATGCAACTCATCCTGAAGGAAATCATGGAGGACAACAAGGTAAAAATTTGAAGCCCCCTCCATTCTATGTCTCATTAATCATAGGAGATAAGTTGGTACATAATTGCATGATTGACTCAGAGCAAGTAGCTCAGTCATGCCAAAACAAATAGCTGATCAGTTAGGTCTTCAATATGAATTCATCTCTAGGGGTGTAGTGCAATTGGATGGGACAATAGTGACAATGGTTGGAGTAATCAAAGATTTGAGCCTCACATTACACACGTGTCCCAATGTAATAGTGTTACAAGATGTGTCAGTCATAGACTTGCCACCACTCTTTGCATTGTGTTTGTCAAGAGACTTCACTGCTAAAATTGGAGGCTATCTTTCGGCTGATTGGTCACACATGTTATTCAGAACAAGGTATGGAACTAAGGCTACAATCAGATCTGAGCCTATTGCATATTTTCACATAGAGCCCCATATGCCAAGTCCAATCAATGTAAATTGTTTAGCATTCGATCAAGAGGATTATCCAAGAACTCATGAAGCTGACACCAAGGTCGGATGCATTCCGACTTGACTCTTGATGAATGGGAAAACAAAAGACATGCATTTGATCCATACAAAGAAATGGAGGAATCTGAGCTAGGAGTTTATTATTTGCATGAAGAGAATCAACCTCTCCCTAGCATCACCAAGCTAGATCGCAAGGATGAGAATGAAGTATGGTAATTCTTCTTTGATGGATCAGCAAATTGTCAACTTCCTACAAGAAGAAGCCGAGTTCTCCGCTAGAAATCAAGACAAGCTAGAGCAGCAGATGGCAACCAAGTGGTACAGATGAGAACTAACAAATTACCTCAAGGCCTTATAACCTTGGATTCAATCTCCAACCCGAATGATCAGTTCCGGAGAGGAGAAAGCAAATATTCAAGTAAAGGGTGAAGATTCAGAGCCTATCTTAGTAAATGAAGGCAAGACATTGTAAATTGGCAAAGTAAGTACCCCACAAGAGAAATCTGAATTTGTTCAGCTTTGTCAAGAGTTCCCAAATGTCTTTGCTTGGACTTACAAGGATTTAAGAGGTTTCAACCCAAAGTTGGCACAACATACTATTGATTTGGATCTAGAATCCAAGCCCATCAGCAAGAAGCAAAGGCGAGTGAATCCCCATATTGAACCTCTCATGAGAAAAGAGTTGAACAAGTTGATTGAGGCTAGTATCATCTTCCCTATCAAACATTCAAGTTGGGTTGCAAACTTGGTGCCAGAAGAAAGAGAAATGGAGAAATAAGATTGTGTGTGGACTTCCGTGATCTAAATAGAGCATCACTCAAGGATCATTATCCACTCCCATCAATGGAACAAATCTTGCAAGTTGTAGCTAGTTCAGAGAGGTTTTCATTGCTAGATGGATACTCAGGATATAATCAAATAATGGTGAAGGAAGAAGATCAATTCAAGACAACCTTCACTACAAAATGGGGCACATATGCTTACAAGAAGATGCCATTGCAACAATCAAATGCCGAAGTGACATTTCAGCGAGCTATGGATATGGCATTCAAAGGCTTAATCAACAAGATAGTGCTGGTATACCTAGATGATATCATTGTCTTCTCAAAGAATGCAACAAACCATCTCTTTCACCTTAGGCAAGTGTTTCAAAGGTGTAGAAGGTTCAGAGTGTCATTGAATCTGAAGAAGTGTGTATTCTTGGCACACAAGGGAAAATTTTTGGGCCACATTGTCTTAAGGGAAGGGTTAACAATTGATCCTGAAAGGGTTGAAGCCATCCGAACACTTCCATTTCCACACCACAAGAAATCTCTCCAAATCTTCTTGGGAAGGATAAACTTTTCCGTAGATTTGTGCCTAATTTTTCCACTCTTGTGAAGCCTTTAACAATGATGTTGAAGAAGAGTCTTGCATTCAAATGGATAGTAGAAGGAAAAGAAAGTTTTGAGAACATCAAGCATGCAATATCACGAGCTCCAACTCTTATCAACCCATAATTTTCTCGAGGACTTCATGTTGCATTCTTTTGGTGGATCGATACAATCTCAACTATCTTAACACGTATGAATAAGGAAGGTTCAGAAAACCCATAGCATTCTTCACCAAACCCGAAGATTACGAAGTAAAGTATTCTTTCATTGAAAATCATGTCCTTGCTATCATCAAGAGTTTGAAGAAGTTCAAACACTTGGTCTCAAACAATAAGATTCAACTGCTAGTGTCTCATGCCGGTGTCGAGGACTTCCTCCTAAACAAGGATTTGAAAGAAAAGAGAGCTAGTTAGATCACTCGGGTAATGGAATATGATATTGAAATCAAAGTGACCAAGCCGGTTTGTGGCAAAGGTTTGTGTGAGAAACTATCTTCCAAACAACCAGACGGATCAAAAGATGAAGAAAATGTTGTCTTGTTACTACAAAATGATCAAGAATAGCCAACTGATGATGCACCCATTCCATGTTGGACTCAAGACTTGGTGCATTATCTCCAAATAGGTTTGTGCCCTCCAGAATGGAACAAAGCTAAGAGGAGATACTTTAGATTGCAAGCCATCCCGTATGTACTCATTAATGGCATCTTGTTCAAGAAGGACATCAATGGTGTTCTATTGAGATGCATTGGAACAGGTCAAGTTGAGAGGATAGTACATGAGTTCCATGACAGAGAAGTAGGAGGCCACTTTGCTCCATGAGTAACAGATCTCAAAATCATGAAGGCTGGTTACTATTCGCCTACAATGTTCAATGATTGTTACTCATGGGTTAAGAAATGCAAGAAGTGTGCATTCTTCACAAGGAAAGAAAGGGTAGCAGCGCTGCCCCTTCGTTTGATTTCAATAAATAAACCATTCATACAATGGAGATTGGACTTCATTGGGGTTATCAATCCAAATTCAAGTCAAGGCCACAAGTGGATACTTACGGCAACAGACTATTTCACCAAATGGACTGAAGCAGTGGCACTCAAAGAGGCAAATGAATCCAACATCTTGGATTTCTATGAAGGGATATTCATGAGGTTTGGTGTCCCTGCCACTATCATATCAAACAATGCATTGGCATTCCTTGGCACAAAGATCACTTAATGGGCTATTAAGAATGGTGTGTACCTCAACACTTCATAAAATTATTACCCTTAGGGTAATGGTCAAGCAGAGTCTACAAACAAGAACCTACTAAGAATCATAAGGAGAACTCTTGATGAGAATCAGAGAACTTGGCACACAAATCTCAAATCAGCTCTATGGGCTGATAGGATCACACCCAAGAGGTCTATAGGAAGCTCTCCATACAAGCTTGTATACGGAAAGAAGCAGTTCTACCTATATCACTCGAGTTGCCAACATTGGAACTCATGAAACAGTTAGAACTAGCTGAGTTTGAGCCTATGGAAATCAGGTATGTAGAGCTGATGGAATTAGAAGAAACAAGAGAACATGCAATGCAGACCATGGAAAAGGATCAAGCATTGATCAAGAAGATTTTTGACAAGAAAGCCAAGGCTAGGATATTGCAAGCTGGAGATTTGGTACTAAAGTGGGATGTTGATTGTGCAAAGTCGAAAGCATTCCAAGTTCAATGCCATATGGAGTGGTCCATATATGATCATTGAATGCAAAGGTAGCAATGCCTTTTGGTTGGCTAAGTTGGATGGTGAAGAGTTGCAGATTCTGGTCAATGGAATCTATCTCAAACGTTGCTACTAGAAAGAGAATTTCTCACCCTTGTAAATATTAATTTAGAATTTCCATTCCTCCAAGTGCTTATGCACATTGTACTATTGTTAGAATAGTTTTCATTTCCTAAGTGTTGGTGCACATGTCCTATTGCTTCTAGTGTGTGCATGTTTACAGTTCATCAAGCTCCCAGAAAAGAATTTGCAGCCACAGAGAATCAAATCAACAAATGTTTCAATGGCTCAAGGGTGTAGGTTTTCAAACTTCAAATCAGATGGGAAATTACTAGATAGACTCCATGCCCAATGGATTGCTACAGGAAGCTAGCCATACTTCATCTGGCAGGTGCAAATAACCATGCCGAGTTACCAAAATTGTTATCCAAAATTCACTTGCCGAGGTAAATTTTGATAACATGCATCATACTCTTCACCCCAAGAAAATAGAATTGATTTAAGGCCCAAAATAGTGTTTTGGGGTCCCTTTGGTTCCTCTCTAACTTCCCCATCCAAGGAAAAAATCCAAGAAGTTAGAAACTTTTGAAAAAATCCAAAAATTGAAGTCGCGGGCTTGTTTTAATGCATTGTGGGTCTAGAGGGTACAGTCGTACTAGGTGCGGATCGTACCAAGATTCGTTGTACCAAGTTTGCGGCTGAAATACAAAGAAATTGGAAAAATCAAACATTTTTATCCCAGGTGGTCACGAGACAGCTTGGGACGTCAGACACGATCGGCAAATTTTTCGCAAGTCATTCTATTGCAGTGGTGCAAATATTTTTTCCGGGATACGTGACAAAAGTACGCTGGGATGTGCAAAGGTGAAATCACCACACAAAGATCCAAGCTAAATGGGATGCGGCCGATGCGGAAGTCAATGGCCCTCACATCCCGGTCAATGGTAGATGTGCAAGAACAAGTAATCCTGAATCGGGTGATGCGGGGGTTTTTTTCTAGGACAGCCAAGACACGCGGACCCGATTTTGCCGAAATAGCCGCAACAAAGAGAAAAGTCAAAGTTTGACCTCCCAAACTTCAAACGACCATAACTTTCGACTCCGAGCTCCGATTTTCATAAAATTGGACTTTCTGGAATGAGCACGACGTATATTTTTTGAGGGTAGATATATTAAATTATAAAAATGTGTTCAGCTCCAAATAATTAATGTTCATTCCTCACAAATGACAGTAAATGCCTGGCAGACCCAAAATAGCTACTCGCACTCAAAAGGCCATAAATTTTGCATTTCTCAACAAAAATCACACAAAATTGGTACCATTGGAATCATGTGTCCAATCCTAACACACAAAAATCAAGAAATTTGGGATTTGATGAGAAATAGATGGATATTTTTCATAAAATGTGGTTGGATTCATGATAGTGTTTTATTTGGTAGTTGGGAGTGCAATTAAGAGGCATGGTCATCATTATTTCTCTACTGCAGCACCTGGGAAAGTATGGGGATCCTTTTAAAGTAACATACAATCATTTTACTCCATTTAATGTATATTACAAGTGGTTAAAGGACAGATTTCGGGATTTCCATTTTTCCCTTCTCTCTCCCTTCTGATTTTTTCTATAAATTGGAGTGTTGGGCTCATTGTAAAAGGAGGTAGTTTTGTTGTAGCAAATCTCTGTCAAAATTTCTTTGTGAAGCCAATGTGTTGCAGGCCCTTGTAGTGGACTCCTTGCATGGTGATCCAGGCCCTTATCTTGTAATAGATTGAACTAGTGCATATCATGAAGCAATAAAATACAAGTTTGTGGATACATCTTCCTTGTTGTGTTTGTTTGCACTCTTCTTGCCCTTTCAACCTTCATTACAAGAATATTGTGTCTATTTTTATGCTCTTGCAAGGATTCATTATTATTTTGCATGTATGAAATATTGTTGTGAATGCATTTTGCTAGATTGTGGAGAACTATTATCACCCCTTCTAGTGTGCACTTTGCTTTTGTATCTCACACATTGGAAGACTACCCTCACCCCTCCTTTTCTAGTGTATCACCATTGTAGTGTAGGATTTCATTTTATGCATTCTCTCTCCTTGGTCCCTTGGAAATTTAGATTAGGATAGTTAGTTTTGCCTGCATTAGAGTAGATTGTGGCAGGTAGTTTAGGAGCAAGAACCAACTTTCTCTGGAGGTCTATCTCAAGTAGCAAGTCCCACAACTTGGAGATAATACCCATGTTATCCAATCAGACGGTGAGCTCAATTATATGCACTTATGTAAACATAAAGGTGTTGTGATTCGGTGATAACAAGTATACAGAGGTAGTATGGGTGGGATTAAATGTTTCTTGTTAAACGATTTCTAGTGGGAGGGGAGACAGGATGAACTCCTCACTCACCGTGATCCTTGAGAGCTTATGAAAATGGCAATATTCGGTCAATAAAATGCCACAAAAAGTTAAAATGCTTCCTCAACTAGAATATGCGCTTAATAGAGGCCGAGATTAGCACTCTTTCACACAACCTATGGGATTCTATCATGAATGCTCGAGCTAGAGAACCCAATAAATCACCAAGATTCAAACCAAATCATGCCCGAGGTACACCCAAAGGCTTACAAATAATTTTGTCTATAAAATGAAAGAAAAGTGATTTTAAACCATTTATCCCACTCCCAAATGAAGGATCTTCTGAGAGATGAAATTGCAGATGCCACTAAACTATCACAAGGATTGAGACCTATATGATTGACTATATTTTGGTACAAGATTGTAACAGAAACAAGAAAAACTACTTGCATGCATTCAGAGATGAAATAAATACACTTTGCTCAAATATTTACACAGAATATCCCAAGTTTGATCAAATTATCAGCAAGGGAAAGTTTCCAGAACAATCTCAAAGCTTGTCAATGGTTGTACACTTGCAACCACCTTGACACGATTAAATTTGACACAAAAAGAAATATACAGGCTTCTTTAGACGGCTTCTCAAAAAGGATGGGCTCTGTCAAGCTTTCTCTACTAGAAAAATCAGTCCTGACCTCTCCAAAAACTCCCAACCATTTACACGATGAATTCATGCCATTTATAGCATTTACAATAGACCCCTTTTCCTCCCAAAATATCCAGACATTGAGTGCTAGCAGTGTCACCATGATCACGATCACGATTCCCAGAATCGGGTCTGAAAGAAGTTACCAGGTGCTTAGGGGAAAATCTCTTCGAATACTTTCTGCATTCAACTCTTTCCTCTAGAAAATCACGCTTCCTTCGATTCTCCAACTACTTCCGACCCTAATCATCAACTGCTCTTATGTGCTCATGAGAGGAAAAATGGAAACCGTGATCGAGGCTCAAAATTCGAGACCATTTTAATGGAAAAAGATGTCTCTAGATCTCTCCCACCAAACTCTAGATATCAAAATTAACTCGCCTCTCTATTTGGTGTGTAGAAAATAACAAGAAATCGTGAAGACTTGCACTTCCAAGAGCTTTAGAATTAAAATGGGGAAAATCATATTTAGACACATAGATTCCATTAATCTTTAATTTGAATATGGGCCATCCATGTGGAAGATTCAAAATCGGGCTCTTGGGGCTTCTTTTTGACTTTTCTTGACTTTTGAAAAAATGTAAAAAAATTACATTTTTCTCCACACCTCCGTTGTTGACTGGAGCAAGCTTTGACCTTTTCCATTGGGCTTTGCGGGCCATTTTTTATATTTTAACCTTTATGAGGCAAAGAGGCAAAAAGTTTAATTTTCCTCCGATGTTCTGCTTCCTCGCCCCTTATGACTTTTCAAACTACCACGTGTCATAATGGCACGCCTTGAGACGGTCCCTAAAATTTGAAACCTTGAATGAGCGTGGACTCGCCACATGTCCCTATTCAACCAAACTATATCCACCGCATAAAAAAAAATTTCTAAGTCTAGGAAAGCAAATGAAACCTCCACGTGTCCTCCCGGTGCTACTCCAAGGCTAAACCAAAAAGTATATCTTCAAATGAGTTTCGTTCGTCCACGTGTCTTGGACTTCCCAAAAAAATTTGAAAAATGACTAAGTATGGGAAACCTAGCAGAAGCCTCCATGTGTCTCTATCCTGCCAACCCTCAACATGTCCTCTTGCAATGCTCCGCAGCTAAAACAAAAGTAGATCTTCAAATGAGTGTCGTTCTTCCACATGGACACTTTTTTAAGTTGAGGATTTTCATAGAATTTTTGAAGTGTCCGGTCAAGCCGCATCCAACCAAAGGATTCCATGTTTCCTGGCCGATGCAACGATGCAAATTTGACTAGGAGAAATGCCCGTTAAACTGTAAAATATAGAAAAATGATCATTTGAGCCTGAGAATGAAATTTTCTTCAAGGATAGAGAGTTTAGAAATGTTACAAGGCTCAAATACGTTCCTTAGGACACATCAATTCATTTTTCTTCAAGTATCTAGGGAAAAATGACAAGGATGACAAATCCCGACTGTGGAAAATAGAGAGAATGGGAAAACATGAGTTTTGAAGGAACAGAGAACAGGAGACTCAAAATACATACCTTTCTAGAGGAACAAAGAAACGAGGAGACAAATATGGACCCATACATGATCTTCACCCAGAGCAGATTAAAAATGGCAACAAAGACTAACCAAGCACAACATGGGGAAGTAGAAAATGACATAGGTCATAAATCAATAAAGTTTCAAAGGCACAAATGGGGCAAGACTATTTTGAGCACCAACAGGCCCATACAAATACAACACCCAATCCAAACATTTATCTTTGTCTCCATTTTTAATCTGGGCAGGATGATTTGGTTTGGATAATAGATTATTTTATTGAATAATATTATATTTATATATATAAATATAATAGTTATATATATATATATATATATATTTCTGATTAATATATAAATAAATATTTATAATATAAAAATAACTTATTTAATATATTACACACACACACACATGTACACACGTATATATATATATATGTAGATGGTTTTATTTTTATTTCTTTAAAATTTCCAAATATAAGTTTACGTAGATTTTTTTGCTTGAACAATAATAAAGAATAAATATAAACTGTATACAAACTTGTTATAAATCAATATACATTTATATATGAGGTAGATAAAAATATTGTTCTTTCTATTCTAACAAATGCAAATTAGAAGGAGAGTATAATTAATATATTTTGATTTAAAATTATATAGATGCTTACATTGTTTAAATTGCAAGGTTGTATACTTTATCCATAGTACTAAAATTTTACTTTTTGCAATTTCTTTTGAAATAGGATATTAAATATTGATACAAATTGAATGCAAGTTCATTCTCTCTCTTTTTTAAAACAAGATTGCTAAGAAAAATAAGAAGGAAAACAATTTATACACTTTTATTTAATTTCAATGCAAGATGAACACTCCCAAAATGCAATTATAATACAAATTTCTTGGTTAAGTTTTAGATTTACAAGAGTCGCATTTCCAATGCAAAAGAACCATTTTCCAAATGAAGTCATAATAAAACTTTTGATTAAATTTCAGATTTGAAAAGAGCTACAATTTCATTAAAATACAACTTACAACTTCATTCAACCATTACAATGCATGGTTTGATAATCAATTTACAAGAATCCAATTTAAAATACAAGTATTTACAAGCCTTCCACTCAAAGGTGGAAACAACATGGTAAAATTTACAAAAATAGGATTCTTTCTTTGGGTTTCAAAACATATATCTTCATCTCTTGATCAACTTGCAACTCCATAGCTTTTCTCCTTCATCACCAAATCACAATAATAACGAAGGGGAGTACACAATGCTCTCCTCCCAACCTATTCCAATGAGAAGGAGATGCAACCCACCTCATTGGCCCCCTAGCCCCAATGTAATGGAGCAGTAAGGGACATTAAAAATCATGACAAGTCATTACAAATGCTTCCAAAACACAAAAACATACAAAAACATTTTCACATACAAATAAGATCACCATATGAAGAATCCATTTACAATTTTTCAAAATAATGCAAAGGATTTCAAATTAAACCCAAAGGTGACAAGAACATGGAGTCATCTCCTTATGCCTCCCAAGTGGGAATAGGGTCCACCCAAGACCTCCAAGTTCACATTCACAATCACAAACAACTCCTTATCTCTCCCTTGCAAAATGCAAAATGATATAATCCCTTTTACCTCCACATAGGTGGAACACCTCTCCCACAATCCCTCCACAATAATCCTCACATAATCCCTTTTACCTCCACAATAATGAATCCACTTCCCTCTCCCAACACCATACTTAAGGCCAAAATATACCCAACCCATATAATTCACAAACAATCACCAATTTACAACACATTAATATCACAATGCATAAATAAGAACAAGTATGTAAGGAATAGACCCTATCTTGCCATAACAAATACTTCAATATTCAAGCAAAACTTTCCATTTCCCATGTCTAAATTCCAAAATCAAGCTTCCAATCTCCCAAGAAAAAAACTCCCAAACAATCTTCCGAAAAGCATGCATGTCTAAAATGAAAACAACTAACCCCCAAAACTCTAAAATGACTTCAATGAATAGAAAATGTGTAGAGTTGGGTAAGGTGGCTCCATGTAGGATGCCACATCACTTATACTCAAATCTACCTCACAAATTCAAACACAAATACCAAGACTCATAAATGGTTGGGTTACGATATAACAATTTTCTAGCCACAAAAAAACATTCACTCCATACCTCCAAGGACACAATTAAAAGAGTTTTTAAGAAAGTGTAATTTATTTCCTCTTTTCTCCTTAAAACACATAATGAGGGCTAAAATCAACCCCTAACATCATGGATATAGTTGGTGGGTGAGTTTAAGAGGTATGGGACAAACTTAATGTGTTCCAAAACCTCCAAAAGTGGCTCCAATTTCAAAATATGATATTTTAAGGATGGGGTTGAGTATACAACTCAAAATTAAATGAAATCAATCAAAAATTAATAATATCTCAAAGAATATCTACCACATTAAATACCTCTTTGCCACATCTCAACTTAGCATAAACACAAGGTTAATTAACTAAACAAATCATTTTATTCTAGAAATAATAAAGTGAGAATTACATCGCAATAAATAAATCACAAAAACAACTAAATAAATTAAATAAAGGAAAATAAAACAAACATCCAAACCCCTTGACACATATGATGTTACCCTTTCCCATGGGGAGCTCTAAACAAACATAACAATACACATGATACGAAGCTTCCAAGGCGACCTTGTTACCAATATTAAATATTCATCCATTTTTAGTCTATTAACCCCTTCTTGTTGTTGTGATATAATTTCTTACAACCAATCAAACAATACCCCTTCAGCCTGGGGCCGCATCAAATACATAAAGAAGTAAAACACACATACATATCATCCAACAACATCATACATGAAGCTATATAATCATCATTAAAATTAGGAAATTCTATCAATTATTTGCAATTATTGAACATCTCAATTTTGATAATTCATAATATCAATAAGATCATAAGGTTAGTCCAAACATCTAATGTAATCATCATCATCAAAATATAGAGCATCAGTATACAATGAAACAATACTAGATCATCATCTATCAATGTCTGCTAATAGTCCATACCACCCATAATATAAGTCACAACATACTAACAATGTCCATCTATCAATGTATGCTAATCAAAATATAATAATAATGTCCATGTCTCTAGTCCACAATAATAAAAATCATAGAAAGATAAATGTCAAAGAGGAGTGGGCACTACACCCCCTCCCCTTAGACTTGAATTCCTCCTAGAATTCACTGGAACAAGTGTGGGAACTAGGATCTTAATGGTTTCACATCCTCCCATGTAGTTGATGACTCGTCATATCGATCCCACTAAATGCACACTGATCAATCTCATGCCCTCGAAGGCCCGGATCATGTGTCTTGTAAAATATGCAAGGGCTCCTTGATAACCTAGGGAATGACATGCTTACACGTACTAGAAATACATTTGGGTCAAAAATGTAGTGCAACACTTAGTTTAGTAAGCTCATTGTTGTGGCAATCGAGGTCATTTCTGACCCATTCATGTTGCATCTTTCATTTTTAGGCTTTTGATACTTCTTTGTCTTTTCGCAGTCTTTCCTTTATCTTACATCATTTTGGATACCCAATGAAGTTTGGAAGATCCAATGCAACAGACTTGAATTATTTCGAGCATCTTGTGACATTACCGAAATCACATCCTGAGATTTTATAGAGACCAGGGAGACTTTTGTGAAGACTACGGTGCCACGAGGCTCCCAATACCTTCTCGAGCACTATAGTCTACTTATATCTTAAAGTTCTAACCTCTCGTGGGACTCCTAAGTGAATTTTTCTACATCCGTAATATACATTCAAAATATACAGCTTATGAGATTCTTAATCATGTCAATATTTATAATGATGATTCTAATAAATAAAATATTGTAAATGATCATGATGATGTTTATTATGTTGATGCTATGGATGTGTTTTAATTTCATGTAACCATAGCTAAGAAAACTAAATGGGATCAAAATGTGTTAGAAATTTCTAATCCTATTAACCTTAGAAAATGACCAAAAGTGATCATATGTACCATGCGATTAATGACATTGTATGAACCTGAGCCCTAGAATTTTTAAGAAGCTTCTTAGGATGAGAAGTGGATCAATGCAATGTAGGATGAATATAATGCCTTGATTCAAAATCAAACCTGGGAGTTGGTTCCACCTCCAGAGAAAAGAAGCATTATAGGGTCTAGATGGTTGTACAAAGTAAAATACAATGTTGATGGTAGTATTGACAAATATAAAGCTAGACTTGTTGCTAGAGGTTTCACTCAGAAACCTAGGATAGATTATGTTGAGACCTTTTCCCTGTAGCTAAAATGAGCACACTATTAGGACCTTGTTTGCTATTACTTCTTAGTTTGGGTGGGAAATCCACCAAATGGATGTGAAAAATGCTTTTTTGAATGGTGATTTAAAGGAAGAACTTTACATGTCTCAACCTAAAGGATTTGAAGAAACTGGTAAAGAAAACTATGTTTGTAAGTTGAAAAATATTTTTATGGTTTATATCAAAATCCTAGAGCTTGTTATGAAAAAATTAATTATTTCTTTGAGCAATTAGGTTTTGTTAATCATTCTTCTGAAAATAATCTATTCATTATGTCTATATGTGGATGATTTTCTTATACCTAGTGATAGTCCTACTTTATTTCATAGGATTAAAGAAAAATTAAAACAATACTTTAAAATGGATGAGTTGGGTTTCTTACATCATTTTCTTGGCATGGATGTATTTCAAGACAAATATTTTAGTTTTGTTTCTCAAGTACAATATGCAACCAATAGTCTAATTTTTTAATATGATTGATTATAAACCAATTTCTAAACCTATGGAAGTTGGAATAAAACTTGATCCTAAACCTGCATGTGAAAAAGATGATCCTACTTTGTATAGGTAATTAGTTGGTAGTTTGATTTATCTAACTATAAATAGACTAGATATTTCTTATGTAGTAGGAATTGCTTCAAGGTTTATGCAGGAACCTTATAGAGATCATTGGAATCTTGCAAAAAGAATTCTTAGATATATTAAGGGAACAATCAATTATGGGTTACATTATACTAAGGATGAAAATGCTAACTTGCATGGATTTTGTGATTCTAATCATGTTGGTGATGTATTAGATAGAAAATATACTTCTGGTTATGTGTTTAAATTTGGTGCAGGTGTCATTACTTAGTGTAGTAAAAGTAACCAACTATTTCTATCTCTTCAACTCAAGTAGAGCATAAAAGTGCAATGGAAGCTTTAAAAGAGGCTCTATGGCTGAAGTGGTTCTTCGATGAGATAAAAATGGAGGATCAAGATAATTTTCATTTGTTCCTATGAAAAAAGAGAACCATATATCTTGCACATAACCAAGTGACAACATCATAGGATGAAGCACATTGAGATACATATACACTTCAACCGTGATAGGGTGTTAAGTGGTGAGATAGATGTCTAGTTTGTGTCAACTAAAGAGTAGGTTGACATCTTCAAAAAAACCTAAGTGCTGCAAATTTTTCTCACTATCATGAAAATTCGGATTTTGAGAGTTTCCATTTAGGGGAGTGTGCATGACAATGTCACCTCCTAATGTAACTTCACATTTGTAAAATGAAAATATATTTTAATAAATACCTTCAGAAAATGTAAATACCTTTGGGTATGTGTAAAATATCTTCAGCATGTGTAGAAAGACCTTCGCATGTGTATGTCTCCTTGGCTTATTTTTCATAAATAAGTGTAGAAAGACCTTAATTACGGTCTTCAATAAACTTTTAGTGTTACGAGTTTAAATGTCAACATCCAATATAAGCATATTCTTAATGAGGTCCTTGGATATTAAAGGATCCTATATGCTTGTTTCAAGTAAAATTTTATGAGAACTTGTGAGAACATGTAAAACTCACAAATCATACTTAGCCATTGATCATGGGATGATATTTGGGATTCCAAATCCTTTTGTACCAAAAGGTAACTTGAGTATGATGAAGGTGTTATAATTCCTTCAACCTATATGCTATCCTAAAACCTTTATGGTTTAAGGATTGTAAATCATGTAGTGTACATGAGGAAGGTAATATATTGGCATATGTTATCCCACTTAACATTAAGGGGGAGTGTTGGAACATAATGGTTAAGTGGGATGGCCACCCCTTAATTAAATATGGGTCCAACATTATACTATAGGTTAAATATTTAATAATAAGAAATATTTCTATTTCTATTATTAAATATTCAAATCTTAGATACTATACTTTAGGTTAAATATTTAATAACAAGAAATAGTTATATTTCTATTATTAAATATTTTAAACCTTGGTATATGTGTCAACCGACATGGTTAAAAAGGTGAGTCAGGAGACATACCCAATCACCTCATATAAAAAGGACTTCAGGTCCTCATTTGATATATTCAAAAATATATATATCAAAGGTTTTCACCCTTGTGATTAGGGTTTCTAAGGAGGAGGTGATTTACTAGATGTAAAAAGTTCTCTATAATAAAGGTTACTTTTCATAGTGGTTTTTACCTTCATATTTTCCACTATAAATATTGTGTCTTGTGTTATTTAATTTTGTAACTATTAATTTATTATTATGCATCGAGATGTGATGTTTATTTATTTAGTATTTCATAGTTTACTAATGTTGATTAAATCCCTAATTAATAGAATCCTCAATTTCTAACACACTCTACCTCTAGTGGAAGGATGCCAAAATCCTCCACTAATTATTCATATACACGTGATAGGGTCGGGAATAGATAACTTCCTACCCCATCTCATCCTCATCATACAAAACTCGAAATCATCAATCATCAAGCATTAAAATCATTACTCAAATTTAGTTCACTTCATCTAGACATTACATATTCTCACTACGTTGCATGGATCAACACGTTGATCCATGGTTTGAAACACTATTTGGTTCTTTCAACATGCTTTTACTACACATATGCATGTTCTTCTACAACATGGGCTTCTCTTGATTGTCTCAAGTACACATCTCTATCTATTTTATGTTATCTGAGATTTTATCTCACCAACATAAAGTGGGGTAAATTGTCACAAAATTGTGCACTTACTATTAAAACTATACCTCCAAGTATGTTGTTTTATATATGGATCTTGCATAGTAAAATTATTCACTAATGATCCATCCCCTAGTCCTGTCATTAGTTAGTTAGTCATCATCATCAATTTTCGCATAGTTGTTAGTTGTTTACACAGCTTCTAGTCGCCTCTCAGGAGTCTCACGTGTCGTTATTTGGTCATTTTTCATCTCTAGTTTCTTATATGGTACCTAGGGTAGAACTCGGTGCCCATGGGTGCTCCAAGATTTATTTTAGGTGCCCTTTTCCCCGACAGCACTTAATTCTAATTTAGAGTTTCAAGGTCGGTCTTTATAATTTTCCCTCTCATTCTCCTAGGTACTAGTTTGTATGTCGGGTCATCAGTGTCGAAATTTGAGTAAGAGATCCCTATATAAACATAACATACCTACTATATTATGGGTGGACTATTCACTACCAAGGAAATCTATCTACTAAGTGTCATTCCCACATTTTCAACACAAAAATACAACAATCAAATTATCTAAATAATTTTTTTGTCTTTTAAATGCTTGTTACACAACATAACATGGGCTCCAATAGAGAAACTTAAAATCACATAAGACAACTACACAAAGCATTGACCCACATAGACTACATTATAACACCATATACATCGATACCAAACTTTCCTCATAAACAAATACTAGAAATGACTAAACCACAAAGGGACCCGAGAGATTGGAAAATCCACAACACAACATTAGCATGGTTATATATTAGTTACAAATAAAATTCTAAGAGAATTTGTTTTACATGGATAAATTCTCTTTTTTCCACCTATATATTCTTAAATTCATTTAACATTCAACTTACAATACAAACACTTAATTTGGCTCTTTCTCCATTATGATAATATCCATAACTTAAATAATTATTTTCCACATTTAAAATCTCTTACACAATTATTAATGCTCTTTTTCTTATGTTAAGGTTCTGATTCTTAAAACATTTATTCGATGTTTAAATTTTAACATTATTTCATAAGGGAAACTAACGTGAAGTCAAGGAAGATATCTTAGGATATAAAGGAGATTTACATTCATGATGCATCTTCCCATAAACATTTGTCCATCACAAGACCTTTATTTTCTTGTTATAGTTGCTATAGTTCAATACCTTGTTTGAATCCATTCAACATATTCATATCATTAAATTTTATTTATACATTTATATATTTAAGATCTTATGTTTTCTCGAAAGTTTGATCTCACCAATAGAAATTCTTATTTATTTTTTACAACATGAAATTGTCTAGGTAAATTATAAGGATTTCAAGTATGACATTATTCTTAGCTCAAAATCTCATTTACTCTTATACTCTTTACACTTACATCACACTTTGGTCTCAAGATTGTCATTATTGTTTTAGAAAAAAGTTATTCAAATGACACATATATTAACACTTAAGGATTCATGAATATAAAGAGTGGTGAACTTGCACCTAACAACTCATTTCATCACTCTTAAAACTCAAGTATTAAATGCATGTAAAAAGACAACCCAACAACTATATGCTTCTCAAATTTCCTCTAAGGAACTATTTAAATCGTTTAGTAAATATGCATCGATGTTTTTTTCCCACCAATACCCTTAAGAGAGGTTCCATGATCTATGAACATAAAAATAATTCATGGATGGGTAAACTACAACCTATGAGAAGAACATGGCAATCTGCTTACTACACATTAAGGGCCACATTTATCTAAGAGGGTAAAAAAGGGGTTCATATGCAAAAGTTATAAAATTTAACGTGTTAAAAATCCTTCTATATAAATATTTGTAATCATTGGTAACAATCATCATAGCTCCTTTTCATTCCTTAACATCATGGAGCTCACTCAATTTATTACATTCATTAGTGCTTGAGGGTTTCTAAACCCTACCTCAAGATAAAATTAGAGAAATCAAATGTCCATGTCTTGCAAGGTCTTTTTCCAACTTGAGTTATTCCAAGAAAACATTTTATCACTTTCATTTAACACTTAGCTTATAAAGGGTTCCATTAGGTTTTGTTATTTTATTTGACTACCCATTAAAAATATCACTTGAATGCTAATTTCAATTATATTAACATGCACACTATTTGATTTTTTATTCTTAAATAAGAAACCATGTTTTCCACTTGTTATCACGTGGATCACTTCACATGCACTTTCACATCCTAAGAAATATTTACTAAATGTTACAAGTAATCTCCACGAAACTTAAAACTATAAGGCCAACACCAAAAGGGTATGTTATGGAATAAGGCCAAGACGTAAATTTTACTTTACAATTAAATTCTTAATAGTGGATTAATGCATAACCTAACTCGTCCTTCTCGGTCCTTACCCCTGCTCATCATATTCCACTTCTAATGTTGTTTAGTCTCAAAAATAACCATGATATTTCAAGCTCAACATGTCATCTTGTATGCCACTAAAGTGACTTTGTGCCTTGTACTAAGGAATCTTAAACACTTTCATACCCACCTAAATGATCTCAAATAGGTTCCTAAGGAGGACCACACAAACACATACGATCCCTAAGTCTTTAGGACCACAAAAGGTGTTTGGAGCTAATATAACTCAAGGCATTCCAAAGAGGATAATTCCATTCAAAAAAGGTAAATATTTCAAGATATATGTTTATTTTGTTGCTTTCCACTCAAAATGAAAAACACACAAATGTAATTTGATATTTCACATTAAAGATTAAGTGATTTCCTAGGTCAATGTAACACTAAGCATATAGGTAGAAACATGCCATTTAAAATTATTTTCCAATAATTTTACGACACACATCGTATACAAAATTTTGATGGCATTGATCATTTTAAATGACAAGGTTCAAATTTCATCCTATTATATTTATTTTGAAACTAAAAGGAAGGATTATTTTCCATCATTTACAAACGCAACATGATACAATCAACTTCATTTATTTAACATAATATACACAATTATAACTAAGAGTAACATTCGTAAAATAGGAAAAAGTACAACTATGTATGAAATGGTACATTTTCCCAATATGTAGAATTATCATATACATTATGGAAATAATAAAAAATACATTCTATTCATAAAAATATCATTGAAATATTATAAACAATTACTTTACCTTAAGATAACATGCTTAATAAAAGACACAAGTGTCATTTTACTACTCCTATTGTTCGAGTACCTGTACAAACCACCCTGTGGGTAATCCTAGATATGGTATGGAAATCCCCTACTATCAAGCATAAATCCATAAATTAATTGTTTCAAATAATTTTCATTTGAAGATAAGAGAGAGGGAGTGATAGGGAGAGAGAAGAAGACAAAGTTCATTTCGCATGCATTCACACTTTCACATTCATTTGCACTTAACATTTTCATTCTAGATAGAGAGAATAAGGATGAGAGAGAAAGTTAGGATACATTTTATTTTCCATTCACAATGTCGTAATTATTTGCATTTCATGTCTATTTTCATTTCATTTAAAACCAATTTACATTTCCCAATTCATTTATGTTTTCAAATCAATCAAAGTATTATAGACATTTCAAAATTCATTCATATAAGATAAAATATCAATAATATTCTACATAGCATTATACCGGTATTATGAGGTCACACATGTTGCTAGAATTCAAACATGGCTTTAAGAAGGATATTATAGCTAAAGTAGTAAGTTGAAAAAACTCACCAAAAACTAAAAGTGCTTACAAAATAGGTCTTAAATATTCTCGTATCTAGTTGGATCATGAAGTTCGGTGATACCAACTTACTCACCCATACTTAGAGAAATCATCATGTTTTATGGAAGTTGATTACGATGAGTAGAGATCAAGTTATAAGGGAACCTCTAGGGCCATTTAATGTAATTAAATTAGCGACTCTTGTCACTCAACAACTAGCTGGTCCCAAAACCTACTAAAAAAATATTTTCCAAGGTGTTTTCAAGGAAAATAAGGTGGGTGATGATTCCTTTGTTGGCAGCCTAGAGGTAGGTGGCAAAGTGGTCTTATTTTTCACTCAAATTAAGCAGCAAAATCGTAGGCTGAAACCAATCATTTCCTATTAAAATTAGTGCGTCACTACAAGTGAATGATAAGCTAGGTGGGCTTAGAAATTTGACATGAAAGGGTGTTAATTAAGTTTAAACGACTTGGTAAAGTCTCCTAATGGTGTCTCACGCTTACGGGGCATCATGTAAGGAGTTTCATGTTTGTAGGTATATTTGGGTGGAACTCCACGTAAATAATTTTGGGATCATAATTTTTTTGATGTTTTACAGTTAAAAATGAAGTAAGGTTTTATGATTTTTTTAGTTACATTTCCTAATAATTAACATTTAATTTGCAAATGTAAGGAATGATGAAAGTGAAATGTAGTCAATAGAAAAGGGAAATTGCCTACCATTTTCCTGACGCTTGTTGGAGACATCAACTAGGGGATTTTTCTCGATGGATATTGACTAGTGAAAAGAATTTAGGTGAAAGTTTTTATTCCTATTCCACTAATCCATTTCATACATATATCGGGATAATTTTAGTGGCGAATATTTGTAATATGGAAAAACATAAATTTTAGGAAAATTTTAAAAGGTGAATTTTTCAGATCAGGTCAATGTCATGTTCACCTAAAATTTACATTATTTTTTTCTAGGGGTCAGCTTCGCCTACATTTGAAAACATCTCCTATAAAAACCTAGGTGATTCACTGGGTAGTATACTACTAAATAACTACTAGTTAAGGTATCGACATATCAAGTACTATGAACTTGCGTACTCTAAGCACCAATGCAAAGTGTAGATCTGTTTTGAAGTTTATAGTCAAGAGATAAGTGTTATTTATTGACATGCGACAAGGAGATATAATTGGCGCCTAACAAGGAGATTTCAATGACGCATGACAAGGAGATTTCATTGACGTGTGACAATGATATTTCACGGATTCGCATGCAAGGATATTTCACCGATGTGGAAAGGATTTTGTTGTTGATGCACGACATCGCTACGAGTGACACATGAAAATACTCTTGTTGAAAAACAATTAAAATGTTTCTCTCGACCCACGATAAGGATATTCTATTGACAGAGATTTAAATTTTTCAATTATGTGACAATAGGTTTGTTATCGCGGTGACAAAAGGTTGTTTTCGTGTGACAACAAGTTTACTATTGTGGTTGCGTGAAAATAAGGTCTTTTCACATGACAACAAGGTTTACGTTGCACGACAAAGAAACTTATTATCACATGACAAACAACATTGTTTTCAATGCCTTGAAAATGAAAGCTTCTTTCAGGTGAAAATGTTGCACACAAACCCCATAAAATTCCTTGTTTCATGAAAGTGGTTCCAGGCATATTCACCATGGATTTTCCACTTTAGATTTCTAGATGTCTCTAAAATGAACCCTGGTATATATAGCGTCATGCCATTCCATGGGACCATTTAGCATCAAAAATAGATGAACCGAATTGCTCTCAGACTCTTCGTGAAATTTGAGTTTACCTTTTCCCTCTTATTTTTCTTGATTTTTTTCCAAGGTCTTCTCACCAATCCTACTTCACACCCTTATTAAAAATCTTTTCTATTCTTCTCATAACCATATGCAATTAACAAGCACCAATAAAACAAGCACACATAGTTTCCCCCAATTTCTCCTTTATACAATGTCTAAAAGGAATGGTACAAATGTTGTGAATGCCATTGATATTTATTAAACATAGAGGAGATTTTTAGAAAAATACACTCATGGCACCCCAAAAAGTCCTCAATACAACACAATGATGAGAATAAATAAATAAAATAAGAAATGTTGGAAAGGCTGAGGCATTTAGAGAGGCTAAGAAAGGCCATTTGCTAACAAACCCATCTTTCTAAATCCTAAAACCATTGGATTCCACGACCCTTCAACAATAACCAACAAAACAAATAAATTTTTGACCATAGCCTAAAATCTTTTCTAAGATGGCGTGTGCTTTAATGAGGACAAAATCAACTTTTTATGCTTAGATGTTTATCATTGCTTTATTCGAGCACATTGATTTAAAAGCACAAGAATGAGAATATGGTGGCAAAAAAGTAACCATGGTTGCTATCCATAAGTGTCTAAATTATAAAAAAAAATAGAAGGTTCTCCTATCACACATTAGTAGATATGGAAAAATAGAGTGTTTCAATGTAGAGGAAGACTAAAAGAAACAAATATTGTAGATACATAAGTGGGATAGCATAAAAGGGAACTTTCAATGTCTTAATCCATATAACGAACTACTCGAAATAAAAGAGAAAGAGAAGGAATAATGAAGTGGTAGTAGTCATCTACCCTGAGCATGGTGCTTGTAAAGGTTATAATGCACATAACACAGTAATGTGGACATGAGCGAATAATAAAATCAATACAACTAGAAACTATGCCCAGATAAAGTGTCTCCTAATCCTCAATATTATACTTATTCTTTTCAATATAATAACAAATCAACAACAAAAAGTAGTTTCCTTTTCTCTCAAATACAAAACAACTTTCGTTAGACACAACTACAGATCCAAATCATTAATTTTTTATATAGAAAAACTAGAGATATTTTCTTACAAATTTATCTCTACGTGTAAGGATGATTTGACCCAGAAGTGAACTGATTTTAGGATGCCTATTCAAGAGATCCTTTTAGCACAATCCACCATCTACTTCTACATCCACCGCAACTAACCCATTATTGATAAAATTTACAACACTAACTTGGGTTTCACCATGGTTATGCGTCTAGATCTCAAAATATGTGCTTGTCTTATTATGTAAGGAAAATAAAAGTCTAAAAAGGCGTTTAAAATATGTCACTATCCATATTTTAACAGAAGTTGTAAGAAGATACATAAAAGGCTTGAGCATATAATAAGAAATATTCTATGGCAAAATAGTGTAAAAAAAAGTAAAAATTTAAACATCAAAAATACCTTCCCCACTTAGACGCATCCAAAGGAGTTTTATAATGAAAACAAATCTTTTTTTTCATTTTTTTCATTTTATCAATTCATCGAGAGAATTTATCAATTCATATTTTCCTTAAAAAATTTACTTAGTTGCAATCTCATAAAATTTCATGGTTTGACTTTTCAAATCCATAGTGAATTCAAATCAGGATTTGATAATCATTTTGTAACACTTTGACTTGTGTTTTCTCATAAGTGTATTCACAATTTATTAACTTTACCATTTGTAAATTCATTTTTTTTGAATGTTCACAATGTTATCACTTATTAATAATTTAAATTATCAAATGTTTGTAAGGTATCCCAAAACACTTGACATCATAATGTCACACAAGGTCCAAAGTACAACACTAGTAACCCACAAAACACCTTTTTAACACATTTTCATGACTATACAACAACAAGACTATCATCCCAGCCAATGGGAAGAATATAATGACACACCCAACATAGGACACAACATACATGCCCCAAGCATAGATCCAATATATGAAATAGATGCCTTGTATAAAATAAGTCATCACGTAATATGTATCCAATTGGTTTTACATGACTATAACCACTCAATATCAAGATAAGATATAATACCACATGTCAACAAGGAGGAGAAAAATCCTCAAACATCAAAATAAATAACATGAATAACTTGAGTAACTCATGAAATATACATATCATCTCCAAATACCTCCCAAATCATCAAAAAATAACTCCATACACCTCCCCCAAATAATTACAAAAAAATCCATATGCCTCATATACCTCCATAAGTCTCTCGATAAAGAGACTAATCATAGCACCAAATCAGGTCGGGTTGCTCACCAAAGAGTCTCAAACCTAAACATAAGAGCCATAGTATCAAAATGGGGTTGGGTCGAGTCCACCATAGAGCCTCGTCACCTTGTAAGAATCATAGTGCCAAATTTATGTCGAGTGACTCATAAAGTATCCCCATCACTAAACATAAGAATCATAATACCAAAAAATATTAGGTTACTCACCAAGATCCCCTAACTGTATTTCTTCATTTAATGAGATCGGGTCACCCCATGGCCCTAGGCACATAGAGCCACATCACCTCTACCCAAGTAGCATGGTAAGTTGTATTTCAATACTACACAACCATATGACCCCTTTGGGGCATACCCCCATACAATGAAGTGGGTCCATAGGTCCAACCACTCTATGGTGAATCCCATTACCCTAATCCAACACATAATGACATTAGAACCAACATAACAATATGTTTCAAATTCCAAGTGGAAAAAATTCCAAGCCTTGGGCTAAGCTAGAAAACATTAAGCTCAAAATCCAATTTTTCAAACTAAGAAAAATAAATGAGTGAAAAATTGCAGTAATACAAAGGTCTTTGGTAAGAACAAATAAAACTATATGCCCAAAATTTAAGAATACATCAATTAAGAAAAATATTGGTTCTTTCAAGAAAATAGAAAAGAACATCAATTGCAAATAAAACTAAATCTTAGAAATAGAACATTATGATCACTACATGGCCCTTTTGTGGCCACCAAAGGGCTAATCATCAATTTTCTAGCACTCGATATCGAGCCTCAGCTCACAAAAAATACATATAACCATAAATGATCATATCTCCATATATCTCCCAATCACATGTACAAGGATCCACATAGTCAATATCACATAGGATTTTTCGATGAACAACCCACATAGGAAAGATTAGGGACTCTAGTTTACATAAGTTGAGCCTAAGGTGGTGCACATTCATAATATACTAAGCAAGCTTGAAGTATACTAAATATTTTGAAAATGGTTTTCAATCTACATGAGACTCCACTTCCTAACTCATGCTCGGCTCAAGGTTATGGAAACCTGGTTCATGCCTCCTCTCTTCAAACATACACTTTTACTAGTTACTTCCCTTAGGTTCGTTAGTGTAAGGTAAAAAACATAACATATAACTCCATTCCTAACACAATGATGTATATGAACAATAACCATAAAGTCTTACACCGGTAAAATTACGAGTATAACATAACAATGTTCCATGACATACAATCACATAAACGTTCCACACAATGCACCAAAATTGAAAGTACAACAAAGTAGGGGACATACAATCACCATATGCCCCTAATTAATGACACACATGTTATCACATATCACATGAATACATAGATATTACGGATATAGTGATTATTGCTAGCATTCGTTCATTGGGGAAAGTGTGGCATAAACTTATATATGGGGTTGTCATGTGTCTATGTGAGTTGATGACTTATGTAAGTGTCATATGTGTTGTTGAGTTTCTCTTCTTGGAACTTGTGGTGTTGTGTAGTGAGAAATGTAAGTAACAAAAAAATATCCCAGTATCTTTCTTCATTGTATTTGTGTGTGTAAAATGCGGAGGCGTTACAAAATCTAACACAAACCATAGAAATACAATACAACTACTATGCACAGATAACCAAACTATAATGAGAGATCAGAAGACAACAATGAACACATAAGAGGGTTGAGAATCATCCACAAACATATATTATTACTCCAAAGTTGATACAGTACATTATAGTAGCCAAGAGCAAAACTTTGTATTACAATTTGAATGGGAGGTTTGGAAAACTCCACAAATTCACTTGCAGACAAGGGAAGAAGGGAGGGTACAAAATAGAAATGTCCAACCCTTTACAACAATCCAAGCTCTTTCCTTTATAGATGCAATGAAGAGAGGAGAAGAAAAGAGGTGGGAAACCTAATTTGGAGCTCAGCTACCAGCCATCAATACCCCTACAAATCTACCCACAACTGTTGAGTCTATCTCTTTATGTCCTTCAGCATGTTAAAGAAGGAAAAATGGCGGATAAAATCAAATCTGATCTGGTTATTGGAGAAATTAGATTGCATATTAATGGGATGAAGATGTTTTCCAAATTTTTACCCACCTAACCTCATCAAAATTAAATTTTCAGGTTTCCATGGCATATGTGAGGTCGAGACCTTTCTAATGGTTCCAAATTTGTTGAATTTCAGGCACTATTGATCAAAGATATGTCCATTTGAATATTTGAGTCGAGTCCATACAAAAATGGTGAAAACTAGTTTAGCAGAACGAGTCTGGGCCTAAAATTCACTTTGCACCTTTTGCACAAAAATACAAAAATGCAAAAACTCCTTGCAGCCCCGTAATTCATTTTGTCAAAAAAAACATTTTCGGACCCACCGGTGTGCATTTTTCATTTGGGCAAAAATTCCTCCCGGGCCGTAGGCCCGCATGTAATTTAGGCCTGACACGTGGCTCCTTGGGCGTCAGTGGAGGTGCGGCTCATTTTTATACTTTACGCCTTTTCAAGCCAAAAAGTTTGAATTACCTCCGATGACCCACCTTCCCGCCTTGACTTGAAGCATGGCCACGTGTAGAGCTAGCACACGTTTGGGGACCGCTTTTGGATTTTTTTTTTTGAAGTTGCACCGAGAAGACACGTGGCTTCTTCATAGCGACTTTAATATGTTTCCTTATGTTTTGGCTAAGTCCTTTTATTTAGAGGGGCCATATGTTTTACCCGAGACACATGAAGACTTGGCATTTGTTTGAGAGACCCACTTTTAGATTTACCTTTGAAGATACGTGAGATGACACTTGGTTCCTTCCACGAGTCTACAATACTTAGCTGATTTGGGTCGATGCCTTTCTCAAACCCTAGACACGTGGAAGCCTCGCGCTCATTTGAGTCTCTGCTTTGGGTCACGCCTTTGAATGTGCACCATTGAGACACTTGGTGCCTTCCGCCAACACTCTTATACTTAACTAATTTGGGCCCGCTACCATTTGAATTTTGTTTGACCACTACCATGTGGAGAGCTCACGCTAGTTAGAGTCTTGGCCTTGGTATCTTACTTTTAAAATTTTGTCGAGATGACGTGTGGCTCCTTCCATGCGTTTGGACTTTTCAATGGCTGGCTTTGTCCCTTTTTAGGCCTAGGAACATGGAATCTTTGTGGTTATTTGGGAACCGTCCTTGGCCTCGACCCTTGAAGGTGCATCGTTAAAGAGTGTGGTAGCTTCCGCCGTATTTTCCATACTTAACCAATTTGGGCCCGCTCTGAATCATTTGTAAAGCCCAAATACTTTGAGCCTTTCCTGGTTTCTCCCCTTAGATCCTCTGGCCTTCTTGATTTTGTTTTCCTCCCTTGAGCCTCTGGTTTCTCCATCTCTCGAGTCCACTTGTAACTTGATCATCGATTTGAAACATAGGCTCGTTAAATGAAATGCCCCTTAGAATTCTTCCTATGTAGGGTCGGGTTTGATCAATTTTTCGGGGGAAAATTGAGATAATCTGTAACTATAACAACTTGGCTCTACATTCAAGTTTACTATGCATACATTTTTAACATCTTACAACTTTTATATTTCTTCTTTCTCATTTACAATAATACAATTTCACAATGAAAGTAAACTTTCTTTTCTCATTGAGTATAACCCATTTCTTTTAAAACAAAGAACTTCTTTTCTCACAATACAACTAAAGCTAAGTTCTTTAAGCATAATTTCCATTTTGATTCATTTCTATACATAATACAATTTTAAAGAGAAAGGAAGTTTTACAACTCTTCAATGAGCTTCCTTCAAATAAACTTACAACTTACAATATAACATTTCCTTTAAAGCTAAACACAATATTACAAATCTTCCACCTATAGTGGGAATGATAATGAGGTTTCTCACAAGAAGGAATTTATTAAGGACTCCAACAAAAGCTCCAAGCTTCACAACACCAACAAGAGAGATCCTTCATGATTTACTTGATCCACAAAAAAATGGGGGAGAGGCAACACTCTCCACCCAACCAAAATATCCAATGAGGAGGAGAAGCCATCCTCCTCATTGGCCCCCGAGCCCCAACCACATCACAATGAGAGGTGAATCTAACACATGGCAACAACAAGCTTCCACAACACAACACAAAATATTTCACAACCATTCCAAAATACATTCAACTCATACTACCATACAAGAAGGAAGAACAACAAAATAACAAGGCTTAAAAATGAAAGCCAAAGGAGCAAGAACCTATGGGGAGGCCACTTATGCCTCCCAATGGGAAATGGGTGCCCACCTTAAAAACCTCCAATGCATATCTCAAATCCCCTACATACTCTTATGCCTCCCTCAAGTACCTCTTATGCCTCCCACACACTCTTATGCCTCCCTCATACTCTTATTCCTCCCTCATATAAGAACAAGTAAGAAATGCAAGCATTCCTTGTCCAAGGTGGGGCACCCAACCAAAACTCCCTCTAAAACATGAAATAACTCTTATGCATCCCTACATGAATTCTCCCCATATTCCCCTCCTACACCACACTTAGGCAATCTACCCAAGCACCCAAAAGGATTCTAAAACACTCAAAAATAACAAGCACATATACATAACTAAAGGAAAACATAAGCAAGAGTAAAGCCCCTTCCTTTCTTGTTCCAAGATTCAATCTCCAAGCTCCTTCCCACCCAAGAAATCACCAAAAAGCTCCCACAAATACAAAAGCTCTCCAAAATCCTCTAACTCCCAAAAATTCAAGAGCACAAAATAATGAAGTAACCCCCAAACAAGCAAAAGAACTTGAATAAATAGAAAAGGGAGAGAGGAGGAGGATGTGGCTCCAAGTAGGATGCCACCTCATTTCCTCTCCACTCCACATCACCCTAGTCAACCCCATACTCCAAAGAAAAATTAATAAGTGGTTGAAGAAATGACATTTTACTTACACACACAATCTAAGCCCACACCCCTAAGAAAAAATTAATTACAAGAAAGAAAGTGCAATAAACATTTTACCTTTTTATCTTCCCAAAACACATAATGGGGTCTATTTTTGACCCCCAACCCATAGGTAGGGTTTTATAGCAATTTAAGAGGTGTGGGACAAGTTTGAATTGTCCCACAAGCCTCCAAAATTGGCCCCTAAGGCCAAATTCGAATTTCCATGAAGGGGTAGAGTGTACAACACTCAAGATCCCCAAGCACTCAACTTACAACACAAAATCCAAGAGAAATCTACTCTAATAAATGAATTCCTTTGGTCACATATATAATTAGTTTAGGACAAGATTAAATTAGCTTTAATTAAGACACTACAACCCATTAATAATAAAGGGTAAAATACATACACCAAATTCCAAATAATTAATACAATGAATTACATCACTAAAAATCACATACTAACATCAATTAAAGGAAAACTAAATAAAAGACAATACATAACCCCTTGGTCACAATTTCCCCCTAAAAATAATTCAAACACACACACAATACATGTTGCCATGGTGACCCTTGTTGAATTCACCTAGAATTCCAATGTGGTTGGTCTTCAATCCCCTCAATGTTTATTGTGAATATATTTACCTGTGCAAAACACATAACACCTCCTTCGGCCTTATGGCCACATTAAAACATCCAAAATAAAATGTGTAATATAAATCCACAATCATCTATATATGTATCAAATCATCATCTAGGAAATTACGATATCATTTACAATTTCTAACATCTCTATTTTTACATTTCATCCATGTCAAAATGATCACAACATTAGTTCAATTATCAAGGCCTACTCAATGTGATGAAAATATCACATGTCATAAATATACATATAATCATGTCGACAACATATAAAAATCAATATAAAATGTCTCTAATAATCCACACGCATCATATATGAATTGAAATCAACAACAATCTAGTATCTCTAACATCTAACATCATGCTAAATCAAAAAGCTACAATAATATCCATAAGTATAGTCGACAATATCGAAATCAATAACAAAAAGGTGTCAAAGGGAAGTGGGAAGTACAATCCTCCAAAGATTTTTGTTCATTATCTACATTTGAATATTCACTTTCCATGTTTGAAAATTGAGACCATTAAAATTTTCTAGCGGGACTTCCATTGTGAGATGTGATGATTTTTTTAATACAAATTTTTAGACTTAAATAGAATGAAACACCTTTTTATGGTATTTTGCAAGTACACGTGTTTGCATCTATAAAATGCCAAATATATGAGAAAACACTTATAAAAATTTAGGAGATGTTACGTAGGTAGAGATAAGATGAGTCATCATTAAATACACGAGATGATCAACTCACTTTTGTGCTTGGACGCAAGTTTGCTTTTGCTAGTTTAGAGGTTTTCGTTTGGAGAGGGCTCACTCATCGCTTGATTCTACCTCAATCTAGTGAGCTCGATCTATGGTCAAATAATTTGTTGAGTTGATATTGGTAGAAAATGTGGGAGGAAGACACGTTGAATAACTACACCACTCCTGTGATTTCAAAATCCACAGACTTATGCTTTGATGCAGGTTTTCAATACGATTACATGACTTGATTTTATTTCAAGAAGCCTATAGATCAGGATTTATACGCCTTAGATTTCACAAATGTGCACCTAATTGTTCCTTCTTTCACACTGACAATAAATAAACATGCCTAATCCAAGTCATTTTGGGACTATTCAATTATTAGAGCTCTTGGATGCCAATGGTGATCACGTGATGAACCAACAAATTAAATCACTTTATCTTCTTGAAAAAATAACTCGATAATTCATAGACTTCGTTCAATGATTTAATATACTACCCTCACATATCCACAAATCTGGAAAGATTAATAACACATGCAATGTTCCAGTGTGACAAAATAGCTCACCTTGCACATGCAACAATCGACCATGTAGACTAGAAGATACGTGGATGACCAAGCTCTTATACTAGATAAAAGGTATGAGCATAGAAATAATTTCTCTATGTATTTCATTTAACATTAGGCACAAATATATAGGCATAATAATTTACGCTATTATAGGAAATAACCTAATAAACCTAAAAATATCCTACAAATTATTTCTATCCATGCGAGTTGTTTTAACAAATCAAAAATAATGTACGCACTATGTTGGTACCTAGATTTAACCTCCTTCAAAGACCAAGCAGAATCATGGATTTTGACAGGACACTCAGAGGAAGATAGATGATTGTGTATGTCATTTTGTAGCCGGGGAAGCACTCTATCTGACTTGTTATCACTCAGGTTTTGAAGGGAGTGGGTAGCACCTTAAAAGGATGTGATCTTATCCTAACTATTTTAGGTTGTGCCTTTCAACCAAGGTAAGAGAACCTATTTTGTAACCTCTGTTATTTAAAAGGAGATAAAGATACCTTTCTTTTACATAAATTTTATAGAGAAGACCTTGAGGAAAATATGATCAACACACCAAACCTAACTCTCACGAGTTGTCACTTCCAGATTATGGGGATATCTTCACAACAAGGAAAAGGTTACTAAAGACATTTGGAAACCTGATCTGTTCTGCATACTTTAGTAAATGGATTTTGGTCTTGTATGGGTATACAGAGAAAAAATAGGGGTAGTATGGGTAGGATTAAATGTTGTTAAATAGATTTTTTGTGGGAGGGGAGACAGGATGGACTTGACTCACCAAATCCTTGAGAGCTTATGAAAATGGAAAGATTCAATCAACAAAATGCCACAAAAGGTTAAATTGCTTCCTCAAATAGAATATGTGCTTCAATGGAGGCCCAGTTACACATTCTTTAATATAACCTAAGGGATTCTATCATGAAGGATCGAGTTAGAAAACCCAATAAAGCACCAAAATTTAAACCAAATCATGCCTGAGGTACACCCAGAGGCTTACAAATAATCTATGTCAACAAAATGAAAGAAAAGTGATTTTAAACCATTTATCCCACTCCCATATGAAGGCTCTTCCGAGAAATGAAATTGTAGATACCACTAAACTATCACAAGGACTTAGACCATTGTGATTGACCATATTTTGTACAAGATTGATTGAAACAAGAAAAACATATTATGCATTCGGGATATTAAATACACTTTGCTCAAATATTTACACATAATATCCCAAGTTTGATCAAAGGAAAGTTTCGAGCGATATCAAAGCTTTCAATGGTTGTACACTTAAACCACCTTGACATGATTTACACAAAGATAACCTTTACCTTCTCAAAATGGATGGGCTCTGTCAAGATTTTTTCTGCTGGAAAAAATCAGTCCTGAACTTTCCAAAAAACTCCCAACCATTTACACGATGAATTTGTGTCATTTATAGCATTTACAACAAACTTCATTTCCCTCCCAAAAGATCTAGACATTAAGTGCTTTAGTAGTGTGGCCATGATCACGATCACGATTCCCAAAATCGACCTAGAAGAAGTTACCAGGTGCTCGAGGGAAAATCTCTTTGATTATCTCCCGCATTCAACTCCTTTCTTGGGCCAAACACACTTCCATCCACTCGCCAACCACTTCCGCCCCTAATCTATCAAATTTGGCTCTTTGCGTGCTTAGGAGAAGAAAAATGGAAAACCAGATCGGGCTCAAGAGTCAGACCATTTTAATGGTGAAATATGTCTCCAGATCTCTCCCACCAAACTCTAGATATCAAAATTAACTCACCTCTCTGTTTGGCGTGTAGAAAATAGCAAGAAATGATGAAGACTCGCACTCCCAAGATTTTTACAATAAAAATGGGGGAAATCAGATTTAGATGTACTACTACCATTGATCTTTGATTTGAATATGGGCCATCCACGTGGAAGATTCAAAAATGGGCCCGGGGCTTCTTTTTGACCTTTTCTAACCCTTTGGAAAAATGTAAAAATTTTACATTTTGCTCCGCACCTCCACTTCTAAAAATGGGTCTAACGTGTCCTGAGGTGAGATCCAAAGGAATCATGGAAAAATTCTGCCATTTGACCTCTTTTGGAAAAAGGAAAAATTTCCAAGTTTCCCCCATAGCTCCACCCTTCCACTTCAAGTCTCTAATGTGGGTCCCAATGGGACCCTGGGTCTTTTTATGCCTTTAGCTCCTTTTCCCTCAAAGGGAAAAATTTCACTTTTCCTCCGAAAGCCCGCACCTCCGCCATTGACTGTAGCAAGCTTTGACCTTTTCCATCGGCTTGCGGGCCATTTTTGATATTTTAACCTTTATGAGGCAAAGAGGAAAAAATTTTAAGCTACCTCCGATGGTCCACTTCCCCACCCTTATGACTTTTCAAATAGCCATGTGTCACAATGGCGCACCTTGAGAGGTCCCTAAAATTTCAAACCTTGAATGAGCGTGTGCTCACTATGTGTCTTGCTCTAAAAATTTGTTTGAAGGCTTGAAGCTCTATGGAAGGTGCCATGTGTCAAGATCTGAGGCAGTCTTCCTTGGTCATTGAAAATTCCAAGCAAAAATGTAAAGTGAGCGGAGTGCCCCATGTGTCCTCATGGTACTTCTTCAAAATGGTGCCCAAGTTTAAGACCTTGAACGAGCGTGGGCTCACCACATGTCTTGTTCTCCAAACTATATCCAGCTTTGCATAAAAAAATTCTAAGTCCGGAAAAGTAGCGAAAACCTCCATGTGTCTCTACCTTGCTAACCCTCCACGTGTCCTCCCAGTGCTGCTCCAAGGCCAAACCCAAGAGTAAATCTTCAAATGAGCGTCGTTCCTCCACGTGTCCTAGAATTTCCAAAAACCTTTTGAAATTTTTCTAAGTATGGGAAACCCATTGGAAACCTCCATGTTTCTCCATCTCGCCAAGCCTCCACATGTCTTCTTAACGCTACTTCAAAGCCAGACCAAAAATTAGATTCTCAAATGAGCGTTGTTCCTCCACATGGCCACATTTTTAAGTTGAGGATTTTTATAGAATTTTTGAAGTATCCAGAGCCACCTCTAACCAAAGGATTCCACATTTCCCTTTTGATGCAAGGATGCAAATTTGACCAGAGAGAAATGCCGTCAAACCATAAAATACAGAAAATTTCCATTTGAGCCCAAAATGAAATTTTCTTCAAGGACGAGAGAGTTTAGAAATGTTACAGGGGCTCACATTCATTCTTCGAGGGACACATCAATTCATTTTTTTCAGTATTTAGGGCAAAATAGAAGGACAACAAATCTTGACTATGGAAAATGGAGAAAATGGGAAAATGCGTGAGTTTTGAAGGAACATAGCACGGAGACTCAAAATAAAGACCCTTTCCGGAGGAACAAAGAATCAAGAAGAAAAATATGGACCCATACATGATCATTGACCCATGAGCAATATTAAAAATGGAAAAATACCAACCGGGTAAACATGGGAAGGAGAAAATGATAGAGGCCGTGAATCAAAATATTTTCAAAGACATAAATGCAGCGAGACTATTTTGAGCACCAACATTGGCTCCGACTCGGGGATGGGCACTCCCTGTGAGTGCCACTAGAAAAAAAAAAGTTAGACCAAGTGCCAAAAAATCCATTGGGTGATAGATTCAATTGCTTGCGAGTAGAGAAAGGAAAAACCATATCCAAAAAACAAACAGAGAAACCAACAAAAATAGGTCACCAAGGACCACGATGAACCAAAACACAAAAATTAGGAAACAAACAACTAACTATACATTGTACAAAAGATGTTTACCCTTATTTAGAGAAAATAATCAAGGAAAAAATTCAAGTGCATGCCATCTTGGATATGACCATGCCAAGAGGTTCTAATATGTTTTCATCAACTGGAAATATACCTCTTTTTCTTCTTTGTTCCATTTATAAACCATCCATTTTCTCTAAGCTCCTCCATTGTGTTTGAGTCAAATTCTTTAGCATTTTCAAGGCTGAATCGTAGACCAAATTCCAAAAAAAACAGCATACTTAGGATCTCTATTTTCAACACTTTCATACTCCTAAAATCCACAAAACTCACAAAGTTTTAAGATCGCATTTACTTGCAAAACTTCATAAGATGCATTGCTTAGGTCTTCATCAAGTACAACATCTTCTTCTCTCCATATAATTTCACCAAGTTGCCTTCAATGGGGATAGTGGCATAAGACATGTCCATTTGCAATCTACCACCAACACCTACTTCCCATTTTCTTGACAACAAAGATCCCCACTTGGCGGGGTAGTCAACAATGACTACATCAATCTTTAAGTTCCTTCCAGGATAAGATGCAAGTTGCACAACTAGATCTTTGACACATCCCACCACTTGTGCCTCTCTAGAGTCCATGGTGGTGCACTTCCCATATGTTGTTGTTACTTTAATATTCAGCTCATTCATGACTTCCAAAGGCATGACATTCCATGATGCCCTAAGTCATACATGCAGGTTATGGAGTAGCCTATCCTTGATGATCAAAGTTGTGAAGAATGGATCCAAATTCATCTGAGAGTCTACGAGGATGTCCTCTAGATAAACCTCGGGTGGTTTAGCTAGCTCCTCTCGATGTAGATGGTGTCTCAAAATCTTCAATGATTGGAGGATTCTCCACAATATTTACATTTCTTCCCGGGCAGTCTTCTCCTCATTCAACCCCAAGTGTTCAAATGCTCTCTCTTGTGCTTAGAATCTAAGCAACTCAACAATTGGAACAGATACTTTTATTTGACTCAAAACTTGGGCAATGTCATATGGACATTCTGAGCAAGGCGAAAGTGTTGGAAGGAAAGCCATTACACTCATTGGGTGGTGTAGGATTTTTGATAGCTTGACCATGAGGAGGGGTATTATTTTTTCTTAGAATTGTAGGGCCTTTAGTAGGTGCATCTTTCCTAGGAGCCTCTTTAGGAATGTTTGAAAGTAAGGGGGATTTTGGCTTGGCTTGAGGCCCTGCACCTTTGACAACCCTACTTCTTGTGTTATATTCCTTCTCTTGGGAAATAACAACATTCATTAACAATTTCCTATCTTCCTCATATGGGATTCCCCATCATACTTTTTTATCATTAAATCCCTTAGATATTCAAAATCATTATTGGGAAATTCCAAATCTTGTACATTATCTACTTCTAAAGTATGAGAGAGAGGAAGAATAGGTACCCTTTGAATGTAGTCCCAAAAGTGACAAAATAGCAGATTCTAGCACTTATCACCTTAGTTGAGGTTGCCCCTTGTTGTGAGTGGTGGAGTAACCCATCATGCAAACATCATCATCATTGTTATCATTTGATTCTTCTTCTTCTTTTTGATCTTCTTCACAACAAGCATGGGGCATGAAACATTTCTCACACCAATCAATGACCTCTATTTCTTCCAACACAAATCCCTCTAGCAACCAAAGGATCAAGCACCATTCTATTTTCCCATCCACAGGGCTGCCTATTTCCAAATCCAACAAGCCATTTTCCTCTCGTCATTAGTTCTTTGATGATTTATGAATATATCTTAGCCTTATTGCTTGTTTTGTCCTTGGGAACTCTGCTAACTCCTTTCTCATCTCAAGCTAGTTTGTAGGAAATGTCCTTGATGTACCCCCGCCAAATTTTCACAACTTCTTCCAAGTCATGAAGAGTTCCTTTCTTGTCTAAGGTTTTCTGGGTTAATTAGCTTCACACCATCCCTCTTAGGAGGTTTTCCAATTTCCTTGATATTATTCTCTATTTGTAGGGCCATAGTGAATGCTTGCCTCAAATTGGTAGGGTTCTTGTCCCTCAAGTAGTAAGCATCCTTTTTATCAAATGCATCTGTGTATTTGATTAAACATGATTCATCACATGGCCTTATCCTGACAGGAAATCTTCTCAAGGTCTTATTGAACCTTGTGTTGAAATCATGTACTGACTCATTGGGATTCTTCTTGATGTTTTCAAATTATGATAGAAGAAACCTAGGGTCAGTCCTATCACCATATTGCAATCTAAATGCATTGTTCATCTCAGCCCAAGAATCAATAGAGTTATCTGGCAATGCTTTGTACCAATCCCTTACATCCTCCTCTAAAGTGTGAATGAACAATTTGATGTATACATCTTCATGTTCAATCTCAAAATCTTCCATCATATTGAGGAAGAGATTTAGATGTTGATCACCAGTTATGGCATTATTTCCCTAGAACTTTGGAAGTTTGTTCCTTACATCTTGAGGTATTGCATTTGGATAACCAGTCATTCCCACAAAATTTATAGGTCCAAAGGTGTTTACAATAAATGGGGGTCTGGGTGGGGGCTAAGCCATATTGATTTGAGGAGGTGATCTTGGAGGGGTAAAAATTGATAAGGGTCGAGAGGTCCTTGGAACATAGGAGTGTAGCTTTCAAAATGGACACCCTCTAAAGGCCTTGCTTCTTGGAAATCCCTATCAACTTTAGAAAAGATAGGTGCAAAATGTGAAGAAAATATTTCAAAATCAAATGAAGGCCCCTCTCCAGTTGGAGAATTCAGTTCCACAAAGAGGCTACCTGATTCAGAGTCACTTGAGTGGCGGTCTTCAATGATAGGCCGATCACTTTCATCAATGGAGATCCCTCTTCTTGTCTGTTGATCTCCCACAACTCTCCAGGATTTTCTTCCTTCTGACTTTTCTTTTCCTAACTTAGGAAATAATGTCCTAGTAGGATCCCTAGCAAATGAAATATCTCCTTCCTTCCATCTTTGCAAATATTAGTAACAAATTTTACTTGACAGAGGTTTGAGACACTGGTCCTTACAAAATCAAATCAACAGGGAGTTTCCACTAAGGATTTCCACCTTAGTTGTGAAAATGCACTAAAATATACTCTGTCAAATGTCTATCAACACCTATAAACTGGAAATGAAAGCTCTAACCTTCCTTTACCAAAAAAATTTCAATGATTACCAGTGTAAAATATGTAGAAACTAGAAAAGTTGCATACAACACTTGTAACTTGAAACTTCGTACAGGGTTGAACACAAAACAATATTTAGAATAAATTTCTAGCACTTTAGAGCATACAAGAAATGTTTACCGAGTGCAGTATGAAGCGCATCACAATGTCCTCGAAGCGGTGTCATTGATGTTGCGGTTGTTGACGGGTCAAATAGATATGAACTGGCAGTGAATCAATAAATTAGTCTCAACGATGCAAATTAGTTCCCAACAAGTCAAAAAAATTCCTCAATAGAAGGTGCCGCGATGTTGGTGTTGTTGATGGGTCAAATAGATATGAACAAGCAGTGAATCAGCAAATTAGTATCAAGGCCAAATGAAATTAGTTCCCAGAATTCAAAAGCAGTCCCCGAATAGCGTCGAAGCGTGTTGGTACCCATATTTAACCTCCTTGAGACCAAGAGAATCATGGATTTTTGACAAGGACACTCAAAGCAGAGATAGATGATTGTGTATGTCATTTTGTAGCCAGGGAAGCACTCTATCTGACTTGTTATCACTCAAGTTTTGAAGGGAGTGGGTAGCACCTTAAAAGGATGTGATCTTATCCTAACTATTTTAGGTTGTGCCTTTCAACCAAGGTAAGAGAACCTATTTTGTAACCTCTATTATTTGAAAGGAGATACATATACCTTTCTTTTGCATAAATTTTATAGAGAAGACCTTGGGGAAAATATGATCAACACACCAAACCTGACTCTCACGAGTTGTCACTTCCAAATTATGGGGATATCTTCACAACAAGGCAAAGGTTACTAAAGACATTTGGAAACTTGATCTGTTCTACATACTTTAGTAAATGGATTTTGGTCTTGTGTGGGTATACAGAGCAAAAATAGGGTAGTATGGGTAGGATTAAATGTTGTTAAATATATTTTTGGTGGGAGGGGAGATAGGATGGACTTGACTCACCAGATCCTTGATAACTTATGTAAAATGGAAAGGCTCAATCAACAAAATGCCACAAAAAGTTAAATTGTTTCCTCAACTAGAATATGTGCTTCAATGGATGCCTAGATTAGCACTCTTTCATATAACCTAAAGGATTCTATCATGAAGGCTCGAGTCAGAAAACCCAATAAAGCACCAAAATTTAAACCAAATCATGCCTGAGGTATACCCAAAGGCTTATAGATAATATCTATCAACAAAATGAAAGAAAAGTGATTTTAAACCGTTTATCCCACTCCCCAAATGAAGGCTCTTACGAGAAATGAAATTGTAGATGCCACTAAACTATCACAAGGACTGAGACATGTGTGATTGGACCATATTTTGGTAAAAGATTGCAATAAAATAAGAAAACCCATTAGTATGCATTCAAGATAAAATAAATACACTTTGCTCAAAGATTTACCTGAGAATATCCCAAGTTTGATAAAATTATCAGCTAGGGAAATTTTCCATAACAATCTCAAAGCTTTTCAATGGTTATACACTTGTATCCACCTTGACACGATTGAATTTGACACAAAGAGAAATATACAGGCTTCTTTAGAAGGCTTCTCAAAATGGATGGGCTTTGTCAATCTTTTTTTTGTAGAAAAAATCAGTCGACCTTTCCAAAAAACTCCCAACCATTTTCACAATAAATTTGTGTCATTTATAGCATTCTGACAGACCCCTTTCCCTCCCAAAAAGATCTAGACATTGAGTGCTTTAGCAAGTTTGGCCATGATCACAATCACGATTCACAAAATCAAACTGTAATAAGTTATCAAGTGCTCAAGGAAAATCTCTTCGATTATCTCCCGCATTCAACTCCTTTATTGGGCCAAACATGCTTTCATCCACTCACCAACTACTTCCGCTCCTAATCTATCAAATCCGGCTCTTTGTGTACTTAGGAGAAGAAAAATAGAAAAGCGAGATCGGGCTCGAGTGGAGACCATTTTAATGGCAAAAGATGTCTCTAGATCTCTCCCACCAAACTCTAGATATCAAAATTAACTCACCTCTCTGTTTGGTGTGTAGAAAATAGCAAGAAATGATGAAGACTCGCACTCCCGGAGTTTTACAAGTAAAATGGGGGAAATCAGATTTAGATGCAAGCTCCACAGTTAATCTTTGATTTGAATATGGGCCGTCCACATGGAAGATTCAAAATGGGCCTAGGATTCTTTTTGACCTTTTCTACCCTTTGGAAAAATGTAAAAAAATTACATTTTGCTCCACACCTCCATTTTGGGCTCATAGGTGGGTCCCACACTTCTACCATTTGACCCTCTTTTTAAAAGGAAAAATTTCTAAGTTTCCCTCGATAGCTCCGACTTCGTGTCTAATTTGGGTCCCAGGGTCCCAAGAGGAACCTTCCACTCGGTTACCTTCATGGGTGGTTTAGAATGAAGTAACCATTATGGGTTATTTTTGGGCTTCCATTGTTTTGAAAACCGCCTCTTTTACTTTTTTTTATGGTTTTGTTTTTGCCCATTGTTTGATACCCATGGTTTTGAAAACTATTAAGAAGTTTCTATTTATATGGTCTTATGCATATGATAGATGGAAAGCTGTATTGCAGATGTCTTTTAATTCGGGTGAATTCTGTGGGTCCCAAGCGGATCCCGAGGGATTGAGAGTTTTTTTATGCCTTTAACCACGTTAAATCTTGTCTTTTCTACATCAAAGGAAAGTTTCTTTTCACTTTTCCTTTTCCTAATCCCGCACCTCCTTTAGCTCCTTTTCCCTCAAAGGGAGCAAGTTTTGACCTTTTCCATCAAGCTGAGCCATTTTTTATATTTTAACCTTTATGAGGCAAAGAGGAAAAATGTTTAAGTTTCCTCCAATGGTCCACTTCCCCACCCCTTATGACTTTTCAAATTTCCACGTGTCACAATGGCGCACCTTGAGGAGGTCCCTAAAATTTCAAACCTTGAATGAGCACGGGCTCACCACATGTCCTACTCAGCAAAAAAAATTGAAGGCTTGAAGCTCTGCGAAGGCGCCATGTGTAAGATCTGAGGTGGTCTTCCTTGGTCATTGAAAAGTCCAAGCAAAAAGGCAAAGTGAGTAGAGTGCCCCACGTGTCCTCATGGCACTTCTTCAAAATGGTGCCCCAGAGTTGAATACCCTAAACGAGCGCAGGCTCGCCATGTCTCTGTTCCACCAAACTATATCCATTTGTGTAAAAAAATTCTAAGTCCGGGAATGCAACGGAAACCTCCATGTGTCTCTGCCAACCGTCCACGTGTCCTCTCGCGCTGCTCCTCCAGGCCAAACCCAAGAGTAAATCTTCAAATGAGCGTTGTTCCTCCACGTGTCTGGACTTCCCAAAACCTTTTGAAATTTTTCTAATTATGGGAAACCCAGCGGAAGCCTCCACATGTCTCCATCTTGCCAAGCCTCCACGTGTCCTCCCGGCGCTACTTCAAAGCTAGACCAAAAATTAGATTCTCAAATGAGCGTCGTTCCTCCACATGGCCACATTTTTAAGTTGAGAATTTTTATAGAATTTTTGAAGTATCCAATCGAGCCGCGTCCAACCAAAGGATGCCACGTTTCCTTTGATGCAAGGATGCAAATTTGGGGAGAAATGCCCAAACCATAAAATACAGAAAAACAGTCCATTTGAGCCTGAAAATGAAATTTTCTTCAAGGACAGAGAGTTTAGAAATGTTACAAGGCTCACATACATTCTTCAGGGAAACATCAATTCATTTTTCTTTGAGTATTTAGGGAAAAAATAGCAAGGACAACAGATCTTGACTATGGAAAATGGATAAAATGGGAAAACGTGAGTTTTGAAGGAACATAGCACGGGAGACTCAAAATACAGACCCTTTCCAGAGGAACAAAGAATCAAGGAGACAAATACGGACCCATACATGATCATCGACCCAGGAGCAGATTAAAAATGGAAAAATACCAACTAGGTAGAACACGGGGAAGGAGAAAATGACAGAGGCCGTGAATCAACAGATTTTCAAAGACATAAATGGGGCGAGACTATTTTGAGCACCAACACACTAAATAATGATTTCCTAACAAATACAATATTGTTATATTTATATGGTAGACTATTCAATAAAATAGATTTAGCATCTTGATCTTTTTACCTCAACAAGCTTCCTAATAAGATACCTCAAATTGTTTATATGGCTAGACATAGTAATTCCATCATCCATTTTAAATTTATATAATTGTAATTTCAGTGAAAATTAGGCATTTACCACTTTTGCACCGAACAATTTGTTAAGCATTTCCCAAATTTCTTTGGATGATTTTTCTAAATCCACGTGATGTAGCTCAGAATCTGAAAGCATAAGGCCAATAATAGCTTTTGATTTTTCATCTCTTGTTTTCCACTCCAATAACTTGCTTGCATCAGTAGGTGGTTTCTCATCCCCATTTACAATTCCCCACAAATTTTTATGCATCAATTGCATTTGTATTTTAACCTTCCATGTATGAAAATTTAATCCATAATATTTCTCAATAATTTCCATTAAAACTAAGACACATAAAGAGAAGTTTAACGTCCACGATCCAGTCTGAACTTCTACCACGTCAAGAAAATCCTCATGTTCTCTCCTCTAACACAAGTCTGATTTACTTTGGTCCTGGAAAAATAGCATAAAAATAAAGCAGACTTCCTGAGTGACAACCAACTACCACATCCAAGAGGTGCTGCCACATGATAGGTCTGTGATCTTCACCTAAAAATCAAATGCCAAAACAAGGACATTTCATGCTTTGAAGGCTCTTCACACGCCGCTCATTCATGGGGATCTCCATGTTTCCGTTGCTCAATGTTAGGCACCAAATATTCCAAGATAGGTCATTGATGCCTACATGTAGGTATGCACACCAATGAAGAATACCTTTTCACTTTTCATTTTAAGGAAAATTCTTGAGACTTTCTGCAACAAACGCTACACTCTACTTGATTGAAACATGGATATCCACGTCTACATCTTTCCACGCAGGCCAAGATACATTTTTGTCTAATACCAATGAAGGGAAAGATAGAATATAAATTATGAAATGCCTTGCTAAACATTCACTAAAGATGTAAATTTATACATCACAAAGGGGACAGATTGAAGGGAACCGTCAGATGCCACGAAGGCGGAAAATTGTCATGAGGGAAATCGATTGAGAGCTAACTAAAACCGACACATATTAACAATGTATTAATAATTTTTTTAACAAGACATGCTTCTAGAATTAGAAGCTTCTAGCTATAGATGAGGTGATATTAATTAGTTTAGGTTTAATTAGGAGTTAATGGTGTGATTACATTAAGAGGCTAGGTGTAGGGTAGGTGGGTAGGTAGGTGTAGGAATATTAAATTATTAGAAAATAATAATAATAAGGACTAAAGTGGGATAATGGGATATAATAATGAATTAAAGAGATTAATCATGAGATGGGATATTAGATAAATGATTTAATTAGGATAAAGGGTATATGTGGTATTTTATAGGAAAGAGATTAATTAGACAATGATAACATTAGGATATTTGCGGGATAAATTAATCGAGACTTGATTATGTCGACATTTTATATGTCTACATGTCCTAATTTGTAGCTTTTGAATTTTCTTAGAAGGAACACATAACAATTGTATAGATAAGAGAATATAATCCTAACTTGTATAACTTAAGTCTAAGAAAAATAAATATATTTAATTAAATATTAAAAATATTTAAAACCATCTTATTATATCACAATTTTCTAAAACAAAAAATGGGAAATCCAATATATTCTAGTTCTCTTTATTTTGTAGAATTATTTAGATATTTTTATTTTTGTTCAATTAGAAATCATTATGTTGTTAATATTATTACAATTATTATTGTTGTCAATATCAAAATTTATATCTAATTATTCTATATTATTTGGGTTGTATAGGTACATTATAAATTAAAATGTCTCAAAACAAAAAGAGCCAATCTTCAATCAAAAAGTTTTGGATGGTCAAACACATCACAAGCTTCATCACGAGAGGATCGTAATTTTTATTTAAATGAAGACTTGGATATTTTAGGGTATGATGATGAGTTTGAAGGAGGAGAAACTTCAACACAAAACAAAAAAGGCTAGAGAAAAAGAGAGATTTAGAGATTTGTGGAAAGTGACATTTAAGTGGGTACGGTGTGAAATGCATGAAGGAAAAACAATCATGAAATGCATATACTTTAAAGAGCACAAGTCAATTGGACCATGGGGAACTTGAACTAGTTGTACTACTTTGCAACATGATGAAATAGTTACTCACACTGATTCAAACAATCACAAAATTACACAAGAAAAATGGATACGTGGAAATGAAGGGAAATCAAAATCAATTCCAAAACACATTTCAACTATTGATGACACAAATAAGGAAATAATCATCACAACCATGAAATTAGTTTATTGAGATATATAAGAAGACTTGCCCCTCTCAAATGACAAGTCCCTTTGCTCTCTTGAAATGTACTTTGAAATGTAAAACATGCCAAAAACAAAGACTATAAATCTTATACAAATCATATGGCTGTAAATGATTTCCTTTTTTCCATATCTAAGTATCTTGAAGAGAGAAAAAAAGCAAAAATGTTAGACAATCCATTATTTTCATCGATGTTGGATGAAAGTACTAATTGAATCCTAAAGAAACACCTTGCGGTTTATGATACTTTTCTAGAATAAAAATGGTTGGGGCCACCTATTTCACAGTTCTTAAAGCTCATAAATATGTGTGATGGAAGAGGGAAAACATTATATGATGCAATTTGTGTTTTGAAGACAGAAAGGGGTCTTTCAAATAAAAGATTGATTACTATTTCTACAAATGACGCTTCATCAATGGTGGAGAGTGAAAATGGATTTGTTACTCTTTAAAAGAATGATGTACACAATTTTATAGGTATTCATTTCATTGCTTATCGTGAGGCTTTAGCGCATCGAGATGCTTCTAAAAGATATTTGAATTATTGTTTGTTGATAAGTTGACATATAATGTATATTCTTGGGTGTAGAATGCTACTAAAAGACAATGAACTTATTGCTCTTCAGGAACTCATGCAACTTAAAACACTTTAAGATCCTCAAATTCATAGAGTTATATCGCTCTCCAAAGGACATGTTATTGGAAGACTTATTGTGTTGATGCCTTCATTGTTGACTTTGTGGAAAAGTGAGAAGAGAGACTCATAGTATGATAAGGCTATAATCTTCCCATGACTATTTTTATTACATGTGCTTACAGATGATACTGTGTGAACTAAACAAATTGAATAAAAAAATTCAAGAAGAGAATCTAGATGTTACATCTTAAGGGGAAACTATAGATTTTACCATAAAAACTTTAAGCAAGTGGTTTTAAGGACCAATAACTTTGTAAATGACACAAGTTACCTATCTAAATTTTTAGAGACCTCTAAATAGGGTAATTTAGAGATTGTTGATAAAGACGGAAACATCCATAGACATGAATTGCAATTCACAGTAATTATTAATGTGTATGATGATTATGTTGATGTGCCAAAATACACAATGAAACCTTACATTTATGAGTCACTAGAGAGTTGTAAGAAAATTGCAAAAGATTATATTCAAAAAAATTGTAGATTGTTTAAATGAAAGATTCCTAGATCTTTTATTTTTCAATTCTATAAAGTTGTTTAGCCCTTGTCATTATTCAAAGGATGCACTACTAGAGAAGACAATTCAGAGGATTCAAAGAACATGTGAAGGATTCATTACGAAAAGACGAGGCATCAAGTCCTGCAGAGATCGATGAATTTCTTTACCGCTTGTCGCCAGGGTTGAGAAACATATCTCATCGGAGGGTGAATTCCACGGAGTCGATAAAAATTCCTTTTCATTATGCTTCTAGTAGTATATCCAAGCTCGAGGATGTTCAATCCCGTAGTAACGACTCGCTCGAGTCTAAAGAATTTTGGCTTCAAGATTCATTGCAATGGGAGAGATCTTTCGAGGCCGCCTCCTGTGGTTGATCACATGGATGCATACCGCAGCTCTTCGCTGAGGGCCTTAGAATTTCCCAGATTTTCTGCAAGCGTGGTTTCACCCAGTAGAACTAGACGTTCTCCCATTTTAGTTGCAAAATTGATGTGACTGGATGACATGCCTGCCGAAAAAACAATGGAAATGACCATGCACATGCCCAGTCCAAGATAACCCTCTCTCAAAATCTCCAGTCCAAGACCCCTCGTAGGAAAAATGTTGCTGGATATGATTTAAAAACCTATCTCTATTTCTGAAGCAAAGCTCAAAGCTCAAGTTTTAAAAATAGTGATCGCTTCTGCGCTTCAAAATACTCAGTCGAAATTCCAAGCTCGCAGAGTCACCAAACCGATCAAAATGCATTATTCATAAAGATGAGAAGAGATTGGAGGTAGAAAACGATATGGTAGGTGTGAAGAGAGACATAGCTGCAGAAAAGGGTTTGGAACCTCTCCGAACTCATGCAAAATGTTCCGATACAGAGCTTCTTGTGGTTACAACGAAGCCCTGGAGCTTTTTCTCCCACAAGTGCTACTTTCAACCCCAACATGCAGAAAAATCTCCTCGTTGAGGATCAAAAGCCGCGCAATATTATAAGCAAATGTGTCACACAAACCCTTAATGAAGAGGAGATCGTATAAAATGGAGGAGATGGTGGAGAGAGAAGGCATACTTTGTCTTTAATTAGACCAGCAGAGAAGAATATAAGCATTCCAAGATAGTTTCACTCATATCTTCTAACTTCCCACTATCGTTATGGTGATTTTCTGTGGTTTTCTTTCATGGAAATTTATAGGAGCTTGTCGGAGTGTTTATAAAAATGTAAGAGTGTTTTAATAGGAATAAAACGTGTAAGTGATTTGGTTTTTTTATTGACAGTTGCCTCAAAAGAAAATATATTGGGTGTAACGTGTTTACATTGCTAAAATTAAAATGTAAGATTTGCAATACGTGTTTTCAATTTAAGATTTAACTGTACCTGAAAAGGAGGAATCAATCAGGGGCAGACAGAGGGGACTGATCAGTCTGAAAACAACAGCAAACAAATGTAAAGATTGAATGTTCCATGTATAGTTAAATCTAAATCTAGTTGACGAAGGGATAAAAGATGAAGTCAGTGTAGGGAACCGCCTATCTCCAGGGCGGAAAAACCAACACCGGCCATAGAATCAAACAGACGCCCTTTCATCTTTATTATTTCTGCATAAAACTCCCACTCACAGCGCTAAATTTCATCGTAAAGAGATTGCGGTTCTTTCTTTTATTTTTAACGTTTCTCGAAGTTTCGTTATGGTGATGGCTAACATGGTCAATGCTGGGCTTTGAAAAATTAAATGGTTTTCTAATATAAAAATTTGATATCTCCATTTGTTTTTATACTTTTCCAATTGCTTCATCGAACTCAAAAATTAGTATTTTTAACCAACGGAGGTGTACTAAAAGCAGGGTGTTATGTTATATCGATAATAAAATATAAGGACGTATAGAGTTTTTGAAGCAATTTTAGGATGCATGGAAGAGGTAGGTATGACAAGGTTAGTAAGGCTTGTAAGGTTTGTATAGTTGTGGAAGCAATTTTGAGATACACCAAGAGACATATTTGTCTTGGGTAGCTAAGTAACAAATATACATATCCCCTATCATTTAATCATTACGTTAGTGAGAGGGCCACTTCCGATGCAGCTTGGTCCTTATTGACATAATTGCCACAATATATTACTGCGAACCACGTCACTCGTAGAACAAATTTTAAGATACATTGACTCCACATCATCAAGCATGTCCATCACTATCGTTGCATGCGACATCCGTAATGTTGCTTAAAATGAAGATGGAAGAATATATATTATATCTTCTTATCTTAGTCGTGAATGCCAATTATACGTTTTTGGAGAACATAAAATATTAATTATTATTATTAACATCATTATTGATATATTTATTTAAATATAAATATTTAAAAGTGTTATGGTAATATCTAAAACTCTTAAAATTGTTGTAGATGAAATTAAAAAAACTACTAAATACATAAAATAATTTATAAATAGTTGTGCAATTAAAAGGCCATTTGGATGGGTTTAATTTTATTATAAAACAAATATAATTCTAAAGATTATATGTCAACATGTTTTATTTTTACATTTTCGCAATAATTAAATAAATTATCAAAACATGATCAAAAAATATCAGAAAACTCACAAATTTTTCTTCAGTAATTACGTTCGTCGAGATGCATATGATAAGTTTTGATGTTTTTGATATCTTCCCCCCCACGATCGATTGTGGATCTCCATGTCCCTTTCATTCCCTTGTAAGTTTACCAAAAGAGAAATACACTACATTGGATTCTACAACTTTGTTTACATAAGTCTCGCCTTTTATTATAGAGACCAACAAAAAGAAAATCAGAGCATCTTCATTCAACATGTGTTACGACAGTGTTGCAACATTATTACTGAGTATATATAGAAAAGGGAGACCACAAAATTGAAGGAAAACCATTATGAGAAAGTGAGCCACTATTACTTCTTTTCTTCAGTCAAATCAAAGGAAAAGTGTAGACATTTTTAGATTTTTTAGTATTGGCGGGATTTTTCCTACTCACAAATATTTCGGTATCAGGCCTATCTTTAGAGGCATGTTTTTCTCCAGTAATATAACTTATCAGCTAATTATTCTCCTCATTCATGGCATGAAAGTTGTCTAACCAAAAGTTTCTTTTGGGTTCCCTAATTAAAAAGGGAATTAAAACATGTTATTAAGTATTTTTATGGGTATCTTATTAATTGTTTTTTTCCTATGAGGACAACATCTTAATTTTTTTAATAATTGTCCAGTGATATATAATTTTGAGAGAATCTTGTGTATAAAGTTTTTACTTCAAGTTTAATTTTTGAGAATAATAAGTGCAATTTAAACTTGGAAAATGATTCCTTTTACTACTTAGGAATGTCAAATGTAAGCTCTATGGTTGTGGGAGACATAATTTAAAACTCAGGACCATTAATGTTTTTCGAAGAAAGAAGGTCCTCATGAAAATATGTCCAGTTCCAATGAAAAATTAAGATTAACATGCCAATAAAACTGGAGTGCATCAACATCTCCAAACAATATGAGTTCATTTTTGCTTGAAGGAGTAGATAAATACTCTTCTAAAGCAGAAGGATAAATTTGTAATAGTTTCATCTTTCTTACTACCTATGAAAGTTGGTGCCAATGTTTCCAAGTAAATATTTCTTTTTTTTTTTGGGAATGCATGAAAGGAACGTGGTTCCCAAACAATTATGATTTTAGGGTATGCACAAAATAGGTGTGGTGAGGACGCACTATAACTTTTCCAAGTAATGTGGCCTTTACTAGTAAGCATGTATGAAGCCCAAATCATAAACTTCTACTTTTTTCTCCTAGCACGTGCTCCCATGATAGCTATGGAATAAAGCATGGAGATCTATTTGACAACATAATTAGAAGCGAACTTGACTCCAAAGTATCTATGGCATATGGTTTTGCAGGTATGTATGTAAAATGATATAACAGGATTCAAACCTTGCACCTTCCCCTACTACAAATAGGAATATACATACTAATAATAATGCCACTATAGTTGATAATAATGGGAACAATAATGACATTCAACAATTGGAAAGTTTTTCTTTCAGTGCCCCACGGAAAGCCTATCGTATGGAGGATTAATGAATGAGTACCAAATGTTAGATATTATAATTATTTACAAATACATATTATTATATTAAAAATATAAAAAAATCTTCTTGTAACTATTTTCTTAAACATTAAATAAAGAATTAAAAACTTTATTAGCATGCAAAATGAGAAATAAATATAAAATTGGATTGGTTGCAAGTGATTAGACTAATTTAAAGAATTCCCAAGCGATTTCAATAGAACGTGATTTGGCAAGGGCTTATAACACTAATGAAATATGATGATATCTAATATGATTATATTAGTATACATACATACATACATACATATAAACATATTGATAGATATCAATTTAGAGGCACATATTTTACATTTGTCACATAGTTTTGGTTATTGAAATGTTCCACATTCATAAATCCATCAACTTATTTGTAAATTAATTTTTTTATCGGTGATAGATGTCCTATTTCTAGCTCAAACATTGTGTCGAGCTTGAAAACTTTTTTCTTTAAAAAATAAGTTTCGCAAACTCAAACATTTGCCGAAGATATTGTGATTTTTAAATCTTCTTCTCTAAGAAAGAAGACAAATCCTTAGCAACCATTAGAGGTTATGCCTATTAACATAATTAAAATAACAAATTAAACTTAAAAATAAAAATTACCATTTTTATAATATGCAACCAAATACTCTTAACCCACTAAATCATATAAGTATAGGTCATTAATATTTATAATGCAACACTCGCATCCTAGTAATTATATAATGGTATAGTGGAGCAATGATGCCAACATGTAATTTCCATGAGTTATCAATTAATTTATGACCTTAAATTTGATGTTCATTTGATTGTGATAGTAAAACCCCAACCTTAAATTTGATGTCTATTTGATCGTCACTTACAATTTTTCCTCTTGCTTAGAGAAATAATTTTTTATACCATGAACATACAATGGATTTTTCCACCACAAAAAAACAAAAAGGTGTCTTCAATCCTAAAAATGGCATGACTGGAATGATGTCATTAATTGTGTTGAACCCATTTATTGTTGGAGTGTAACAATTTTTGGCCGAGTGTTTTTTCATTAATAGAATAACGCATGGGTTGGTGTGTGTGCACCATTGTTTCAAGGCATGGGTTGGGTTCGTGTGTGTGACACATTTTGAAGGGTTTTAATTTGTGAGCATGCAAAATCTTAAATATGGGACTACATATCACACATTTGACAACAAGAATAACATCAATCACCTACTACACACAAGAACTTGAGCACATTCCACTATGGGCGCACAAGGATTTGAAGAATGAAAATCAAGGAACAAAAAGGAATTTTAATCGCCAATTACGCATGATTGCATGAAAGAGAGGATTCTTTTGATTCCAACATTGAGTTACTTATAAATCATGGGTGAAGTAGAGTTGATAAAGAGGTAAGGCTGACATGCACAAGATGAAGATATTGATTGTTGTTGTTTTGCATGTGATTTAGCTAGATTTGTTACTTTCTAAATCATTTAAATTGTCAAATATGGACAAATATAACCATTAGATGAAGGAAAGAAACCATACTTACATACATATACATGTGTGTGTGTGTGTGTGTGTGTGTGTGTGTGTGTGTTCATTTTACATGTGCTCTAGCCATTCCTTACTTTCTAACTCATTGTGAATTGGAAAAAAGTGCCATTATAACCATTTAATGAATTGAAAGACCCTTCATACACACATTGAGTGTGAAAAAGGGATTCAGTGAGATTTAAAAGATTATTATTGTAACAAAGTGATGTTGTAATCCATGTTTTGAATGAATGAAATGGTTAGTTATGATTATTTTGCACTTTTGTGTTATCTATGCTTAGTAATTGATTCATCTATGTTATTATGGATTTTTGAATGGACATATAATTGTTGTTTAGAAGTTGAATAATATAAATTATTATAATATATCATAACATAGTTGAAATTGATGGGGACCAGTCTTCTTTCAAACCTTGGGTGAGTGCACGAGGTATATCCTTTACATGATATACCAGTGCAAGGTATCGACTTCATACATTACATGTGGTGGTAACTTGGCCTCGTGCGTATAGTTTTATTTTGGTGGGTAGATTTAGTGAAAATTATTTGTTCCATTGTCAGGACACCCAAGATGATGTGGGAGATCAATGTTTTGACTCACTAAAAATAACATTTAGTGTTGGCTAGAGAGATTTGAAGAGGATTTCACATAGAATTTGATATAACAAAAATATAAATTTTAATGTTAAACCCCGATTTCATAGTAACGTATTATAAATAAAGAATGAAAGTCATATTTAACACAAGAAAGTAAGATAGAAAATTTGAAACCCTAAGTGGAAGAAAGGGAAATAATAACTTAGTTGATTTATGCTTGATGTCAGGACTATGCGAATGGAGAAACAAAGTAAAATAAATGGAGGAATATCATAAATGTACTCAATAAATTTGTTAAATTCTAGATGATCCTAGACTTAGGCTCCTGAACTAGGTCGGGGTTTCGGGCACTAAAGTCTACTTTTTGGTGGCCATGACTATGAAAATGGTTGAAATATCAATTTTATTGTGTCACAAGGATATCACTGATAGTCACTTTTTTATTTCCTATATGTCGCACTATGTCCACAAAATTCACATGTGACCTATAAAGATATAAATACTTACAAAACCTTAAACTATATGAAATACTAAAAAATAAAGATGCAAAATGAGGATTTAGATCGACCACGATCATAACCCGACAGTGTGAACTTATAATCGAGTGCTTCAATACATCTTAGATTCCATGTAATTATTTTTTATGTGCAATAATCATGACCTAGGTTGCCCTTATACAAGAGAACATGATAAAGAGGTGATAAATAGATGTACCAATGTAAGTAGATGTGTGGATGGATTAATGAATTTCCCTTCCTATGTGTGTATATAAAAAATGCAGTACCTTGTCCCTTGAATGAAATCTAGATGGATGTATTGATGCTCTTAGAACACCTTTGGATGTAAACTTAGGTGGTGATAATAAACGCTTAGTGCTTGATACTTCATTTTGGTCACATAGGTTTGTATTTATATGATTCCCTTGGTTGAATTTCACAATTAATAAATGGAATGCCAAACCATAAGAAAATAAGATTTCCAAAAGGCAAAAGAGGCCCAAAAAGAGCGAGTAAGATACAAAGAGGTGGGACACCTAGAGGGGATGAGGGCGCTATTATTTGAAGTCAAGAAATATAGAGAAACAAAGTACCTACTATGTTGTAGGTTGTGAAAGGATAGAAAGAATACTAGAAACAAAGCCTATATTTTCCCAATATCATGATTTTGTGGCTACAATTTCCCGCACTTTATGTTGTTTATTGAATATTTGATAACATAAAGTAGTTTAGAATATGTGTACCTTTATTCCTTGTAGATCGATGGTGGAAGCTTGCTTTGAGGAGACAAGCGAAATCATGGAGTGATAAAAATATGAAGTGTCCCTAGGGATGAAAAATTATATCGTGTTGTACCATGTTATACATGTTTTTTTTTTGTAGCTTAGTGTTGTGCTTGAGACTGTTACTTCTTATAAGAATGGACCTACAAAAGAAGAGAGAAAGAGTAGTCAAAGTCATATATTATGAAAAATCTTGCAAAACGTATGTGAAAGTATGTAAACATGTGTAAAAAGTAGTAAAAGGAAAGTGTGCACTGATATGTGAAGAGTGAAAAGGATATAAAATGTTATGAATTATTATAGAAGAGTGAGTTTTTTTGGCGATATCATGCCAAGACCGAGTTTTTTGCAAGATCTCATGACAAGTATGAGTTTTTTTCGGGTGATATCAAGCCAAGTGGTAGTTTTTTTGGTGATGTCACACCACAATAGAAGATTGTTGGGAGGAAGGTCTAGTGTTATTCTCCTTCAATTATTACTTCCCGAATTATACACCACTATAAATGGTATGATCCATGCTTAGTTTCATACTATCCCATGCTTGTTTCGTGAAGAAATAGAGAAAGAATGCACTGGACTATGCCTGTACTATGAAAAATTATCTTTAGATTTCTTTCAACTATGTTGATTTGAGAAATAAACTTTAGCTAATCCTTGTCATAGGCTCCCGGAAAGGTCAAGAGAACACAATACTGGTGTTTGTATCTGGCCACCGATGTCCGTGTTGAATTAAGGACCCAAGTTAGATTCTAGGTCATTTTTGTGATTGAATTCTATCCTGATTTTGTGTTGAACTATGGTGTACTTATGTATAGGGTGACTAATTCACCCAATGTATGTCTCCCTCATTTAGGGTACATGCGAAATCACTAGAAGAATGTGGCCCAAATGATAGTACTGATTCGATTTGTAACCCTTGTAGGGGGGAGGATATGTGTATTGTAGAAACCAAGGCACATGTATACAAGAAGGCTAAATACATGTGTTAATAGAAAAAGAAGAAAATATGCAATATAAAATGGTGTAACAAAAAAGTAGACAAGATAGACAATGAAAAGAGGGTTTCATACGGGAAATCTCTCATAGTGTCATAATAAAATTAGATCTAAAATAACCAAAAACATATAGGAAAATATCAAAAAATACATATGGAAAATCCCACAAACAATGGTATACAAGTAAAAATCAAAGAAAAGTAGTGTTAAGAAAAGTGTCATACAACATGATCAAAAATAGCTCCTATGAAGAAAATGTTGCACATGAAGCACCCATTAGCATGTTAGAAACATAAGAAGTATGTCAAAGCATGTAAATATCGATATAAAGTAGTGTGCTAGTAAGAATAAGATGTAGCATAAAATTAAACAATAACAATCGTGTTGTGTAAGAGGTGAAATGTAGATTCCCAGGAGCCTCAGTGGGAGTGTTAAGAGGTACAATGCAAAGCATCGTGTTACGTGTAAAGATATGTAGAAAGTGGGCATTCACAATAAAATACCAAGTAAATTTCCATGTGTATATAGAGAATATAATGAAAAACTAGGTAACTATCTAACATAGTAATAAAATATAACATGTGAGTAAAAACACGTGAGAATAAGTGCAACTAACATATGCAATATGTTGTGTATGAGTGATATGGAATGGAATGAAAAGTGAATATGAATGGGTAGAATGCCCCTTAGCTAATGTGTATGAGATGAGTTTCATTTATAACATAACCCTTGACAATCAATAATGAACCATAGAACAAGAGTGTGTCATCCATAAATTGTTTGATAATGTGTGCTAGAAATATATGATCAATGAAACATATAACGTAAAGAGTTTGATTTAGGTGAGGTTAATTTCAAATTTATGCCCTTAGTAGTCGAGTATGAACCATGGAACTAAGAGTCTCGCCATAGAGAAATGGTTTGATAATGTTCCTAGAAAGATAGATCAATGAAGCATAGAGCATAAATATTGTGAGTGAGGTCATGTTAATTTCAGATTTATATGCTTAGCATTCGAGTACGAACCATGTAACTAGAGTGTGTCATATAAAATTAGAGGTGTGTCATATTTCATATATATCATGAATGCATATAGTGTGAAGTGTGTATGATGTGAGGTTCATAAATGTATAATTCCCTCAACCGTAAAGTGTGAACCTTACCACAAGAGTTTGTAAAGGGTAATGATGATACAAAGTGTCTCAAGATGAGTGAGGAAATGATAGAAAACATAGAATGTTATAAGGGGGAGAGAATTAAGCATGATGCCCCTAAGTGTATGTATGATGATGATTGAACTAAGTGAAGAGAAAGGGTCCTCAACATGATGTGTAAGGAGATAAAGATGTATGAACATGGTCTGAGATCAAAGATATGTGAGAGTGAAAACCTATCGATGAATGAGACCTATGTGTAGAAATAGGTGGTGAACACCTATATAAGCGGAGACTAGGAGGTGATGAACAACGATGTGATGTAGAGCTAGAAGAGGATGAGCTCCTATTTGAAGGATACTTGAGTTGGTGATGAGGGTGATGAAATCATATGTGAATGGGTTGCATGAGGCAGGGAATTAGGCCAAAAATATGGACTATTTGATCAATGAGGATGAGTAGGACATGTGTGAATGGGTTCAATACATGTGCAAAATATGCCTTAGTTTTAAGAGGAAAAGGGGGACAATATGATGCATCTAGTGAGAGGACAATCTCAAGAGGACGTAGAGGCAGTGGTGTTGACGAAAAATATGTTGGGTAGTGACAAATTGCTTATCATGAATGAATATAAGTCACAAGTGACTCATGGGACACATATCCTTAGTGGAACGAAGCCCAGAAAGACTTAAGAGAAATTCATAGCCTTTGATTGAGGGTGCCATAAAGAAATGGAACAAGCATGATGTGAGGCCCAACCGTAATTTGAACCTTGATGTAACTATAAAATTTGGGAATTGGATATGAAATTTGAGAAAGTGGAGAGTTGATAACGACGAGGAATGCAAGATAAAAGACAAAAATAGGAGTGGATGAATTGACCATAGTGTTATTTATAGTATAAAATTTGATAGAAACATTGATATGTAGTGTATTAGAAGAAAACATATCATGGAAATCATGATCAAAAATGTGATGAATGGTGGAGATGCCTCATTATGCATGACCACAAAGTCAAGAGCCCCTATTGAATGAGGAGGCACATCGCGATATGTATTATTAGCTAAAAAATCATCCACTTGCTTGTCATGCTTGGGAAATGGATCATTTAATATTTTGATCCTTTTGATGAAATTGATCAGCTTGGATGCCAAAGGCTCATGGATCTCGAATGCATCATTGTCAATGAGATCTTGAATGAGATGACTAAGTTTGAAACATTGATCAGTTGAATGTACAACACATTGATGATAGTGACATCTATCATTTTTGTTATAGTTATGTCCCTTAGGGAAAGATGGATGAATATTCAATGGTGTTGGAAGTGTAATAATATTTTTCGTAAGAAGTTGTGGTAATAGAAGGTGAGAAAAAAATAGGAAATTTTGTAAATGTACGCTTTGTGACAGCTTACCAATGAAGATTTTCAGAAGTAGTAATAATGTTAACTGAAGATTTTTCTTCAATGGGATTAGCAAATGGTTGGAAACTATATTTTCATATGAAATCTATAAGAAGATGAAGATTGCTAATGATACTTAAGTTTGGCCATTGAGATAGGTTTTCCTTCACTTAATTTAAGAGTATGACATATATGATGAAATGAATGAGATGTATCAAATATGACACTCACTTATAGAGGTGGTAAAGATAATTTGGAAAAATAAATCTCAAGTTTCCAAATCTTCTAGTACATTAGACATCTCATCTAGGTTATTCTTATATCATAATACATAGTCCGCTAGGTGCTCATTAGATTCTTGTTTAATTTGTACCAGTTGAGCATAAGATATCTTAGAACCTATATTGATTGAAAAATGACAGAGAAAGCATCCGCTAAAAGTTTAAACGATGTTACCGAATGAACAAGTAGATCATAGAAAAAACACATAGCATAATCTTGTAGGCTTCCAGAAAGAGCTTCTCTAGTAAATTATGATGATCCACATAATCTAGACATGCCACATTAAAAGCTAGTAGGAGCCTTGTGGAATTAGGTAGAAAAGTAAAATTGCAAGAAGAGGGTGAATAATTAGAACCTTAAATTTACACCACACATTTACAAGCATAAATAGGATGAGGAAATATCATCGGGTGTTGTGGGTCAACACAGTTTGTCTCAGTCAATAAATTACCATAATGCTTTCTCTTGAGAGTTCTAGGGACAATTTTGAAGGAATTTGAAAAAAAGAAGGTTTTTATCAAGTTACATGCCTTAGAATGATAGGAGTGACATTGAAGAAACGTGAGAAATAGGGTGAGAGGATTAAGCAAAGTGTAGATAAGCCTAATAACTAATTTTTTTAGGTTTTCCTAAGTCCATTTGTGGAAAAGAGATTAACTATAAGAGTTAAAGGAGAAGTTTAGTCAAATTTATTGGTTTCAGTGATAATGTTGGATGTCATAGCTTAAGAGTAACATGAGTGAACATATTATATGCATGAAGGAGAGGGATGATAGTGTATGAAAGAATCTAAAAATTTCAAGCTAGAGTCAAGTGACCACTAAAAGAACTCTTATATATAGGGTATGAAGGTGAATAAAATTGCTTACATCTTGATAAATGATTGAATGCACTATGAATGTAAATGGGCCTCTACATCATGTCGTATAAACGCTAGGAAATTAATGTATTGATGTGGTTAACAGTGAAATTTTAAGTGTGAATATGAGATTATAGCTACAAAGGAAAAGTTGAGAAGAAGTGAAAGAGTGAGAAGAAAAACAAGAGAAAGGAAACACCAAAAGGATAGGTTTGAATCCTAGGTGAGGTGTGGAGGAGAGCAAGGTGAAAAAAACTTATTCTAGAGAAGAAAGATAAATAAATGGACAAAAAAGAGCTAGTGAAAGAGTTAGTAAGAATGCTAAGCTACAAGAAGAAGAGTCAAGATGAGAGAAATAAGAGAGATAAGCCCAAGAGGAAAGAGGAAGAAAGAAATTTTGATATGTGGTTTGAGAAAGAGCTAAGAGAACTTATGAACAATTATCCATGGTTGAAGAGTGGATACTAAGCATGGAAGAAGAAGATGTAGATGAAGAAGAAGACTATGGATGTCAAGAAGAAGAACAAGAAATCATAGATGAAGAAGTGATCTAATGTAACCTTGAAGAGGGAGAGTTACTTGATGACATGGGTGAGATAACAGAGGAAGATGAAGACAAAGAAGAAGGTGCAACAACAATTCAATATCCTAATGAGGTATGTGAATCAAGTTGTGTTCCCCTTGAGGTATTTTTGTTTGTAAATACTCCAAAAGAAGATGAAATCAGATTTGATAGGCCTATATATGATGAAGATGATAGAGATATGGATAAGTTTAAGCTAGATGAAGAAATGAAAGTGCTTGATGATTTGTTTTCTCATGTGGACAAGGAGGAAACCAGTTTGGATGAGGTGAATGTAGGTGAAAATGAGTTAGAGCTACAAGTACATAAGAAGTCAGGAATGAATTTGAAGAAGACAAGGTAAACCAAATTGATTTTAAAATTACTCGTTTGATGACTGAGATTGAAATTTCATTAGGTGAATTCCTAGAAATTGTGGAAAAAGATTCTATTGGTGCATTTGGGAAGCAAAAGGAAAATGAAATAAGCAAGATTGAATGGGGTAATGAGCATGGTGATCAATTTTTCATAGGTGAAGTAGATGATTTGTTGTAATATTTATTGTGTATGATGGATGAGGAAAGAGAGAGTGAAGGTACACCAAAGAAAACAATTGATTCTTCAGTAAGTGAGGATGTAAATTAGGACAATGCGGGTATAAGAACAGGTTTGAAGAAAGTTGAGATGATGGAACACACAAAGAAGCAAATATGCAAGCAAGAGAAACAATAATATTGGAATTTTCAATATTTTCAAGCAAAGAAGATGATGAAATCATGAAAATCAAGGAATATACGAAGAATAATGATATGAAGAAGCATGAAGAAAAATGTTTGTTTGGTGTTGTTGTGTTTATTTGAGTAGTTACAGGTGATGGAAGGTTGAATTTGAAGAAAATCAAGAAGTAAAATATCAAAATAAAAGAAAATGAAAATATGAATAAAAATTTGTGGGATCAACATGGACATGAACCAAGGAAATACAATTGGATTACTAGCACATGTGCAAAAACAAGTCAAGAAAATCAAGAGGTATAAGAATAAATTAAATGGCGTATAAAGTTCCTTTTATCCACTTTGGGAGTATGATGCAGAGCATCATGGAATGAGAGGCATTGTGTGGTCAATCCTCCTAGTCATGTTATATGAGCTATTGGAATGTGTTAGAAATCATTAGGGAGTCTAAGAGAGCTATTGAAAGTAAGAAATAAAATTTGAATGTTTGAATTTTTCTCTAATGCATTTTCCCTCTAAAGGGGATTCAAATTTGAAAAAAACTTTAAAAAGTTAAAAAAAAAAATTGTTATTGCTTGAGAATGGCATTTATTGACTTCATGAATGGGTTCAAGTCTAGGTGGAGTGAAATAAGTCTTAGATAGGGGTATAAGTCGTTAAATTATAAAAAAATAATGTAACATGATATATTTTGTGTATGAACTTGAAGGATTGTAAAAACATTGGTTAGGGATATGAAGAGTCAAGAAAGAGAAGATAAGAAGTCAATGGAGTTAGTTATCGTGGATTCATTCCTCAAGGGAAGGAAAATAATGGAGATAAGTATATTTTTGTAAGATAATACAATATATTGTGTATGGTGAACTTTGTTTTGCTTAAAATCTCTTGTCTTTGCAATCAATACCTTTGAGTTTGAGTTGTATAATCTAAGGAATAGTAATTTATCTTCATGAATGTAGAACAAGTCCATTGACACCATCTCAGAAGAAGTAATAAGGATTTGATGTTGTAGGTACTCTACTTGTGTATTGATGACTCTGTTTCTTACAAAAGGTTCAAATTTTGACTATGTAGGCATGTAGAAGAGTGCTTCTTAGATTCTTGGAGTATTATGAATTTGATCATGATAATAAACCCTTTGTGGAAGTGTTCTCATGAGGAATGGTGTTGAAATATTCTTTGGAAGGTTGAAATAGTTGTTATTTCTCGATTTATGTAAGACAAAACCTGAAATTGTGACTTGTACCTTTATGATTAATTGAATCTTGAGTGGTTGGCATTGTGTTAGGTGTATGAAAACTAATTCATCTTCATAGAGATCACAAGGAAATAGTGAATCAATGTAAGGACAAATTTTTCCTTCAAAGAGGTTTGACTTCTCCAATCTAGTGATTGAGGGTTTCCAATTCTTTATTTCTAATGTGCATGTACAATTTGAAAAAGTAAAAATACCTATATTATCTTGTAAAGTGAGTAAATTATAAACTTTTCATGTTTGATAGGTAAAGATACAAATGTAGATGATGTTTGGAGTTTGTATGACAAGGAAAGATAAAGCTAACAAGGCTTGAGTACCTTGTTATCCTTTTTAGCCCCCTACAAAATTGATCAAACACAACCCATGACATGAAGAAGAAAATCGAAGGGTTAGTTTAGTCATGCGAGCCCACATTTCAAATCCAACAATGAAGGGGAAGGGTCGGTGAAGGAGGCCAATGACATCAAAGGAGATCAAAGCGCACAAGATAAAAATGGATAAAGGTAGTGTTCACTAGAGGCCCTAATTCTGCTAAGTATAAGAGAGTCAAGAAAATCCCCCACATGTCTCAAAAGCGCAACTTCAAGAGGGGAATCAAGAGCAGGTCCCCAAGTGTGCACAGGCTCGCCACATGGTCAGGAGTCCAAATGGGGCAGAGACGGCCATTGAATCGGCTAAGGAAATAAGAGACAATGAGGGTCTCCAAATGTGTGCAGACTCTCCACGTGTCTAGGGTCCAACAATTGTTCCTAAATGGGCAGCAGAGCCCAAATCGGCTAAGTATAAAGGAGTGAGTGGAAGCCTCCATGTGTCTCATTGGTGCATCTTCAAGGGTCAGACCCAAAGGTCAAGTCCCAAAAAGCGCGAGGCCTCCATGTGTCTAGAGTCAAACATAGTTACTCCACCAAATAGGGGGACTTAGCCAAAACACAAAGAAACAGAGCAGAGCCCCAAAAGGTGCCACGTGCCTCATCGGTGCAACTTCAAAGGCACGGCCCAAAGAAAGACCCTGAACTAGTGCCATCCCTCCATGTGTCCCAGGTCCAAAAAAGGGACACCATCCATTGAAATTCCAAGCTCGGGATAGGCCGACATAAGCCTCCACATGTTAGCTCAACACATCTTCAAAATTAAAAGTCGAGGCGGTCCCCCAATGAGCGTTAGCCCGCCACGTGGCTAGAGTCCAAAAAGTTAGAGTTGTCATTGAAAAGTAAAGAAGGACCAACGGAATCCTCCACGTGCCTCGTCCCACGCAAGTTCAAACAAAAAGTCGAGGCAGGTCCCAAATGTGCGTTGAACCTCCATGTGTCTAGGGTCAAACATATGGCCCCGCCAAACAAAAGGGACTAAGCCAAACATGAGGAAATGGAGGAGCAGCCCGCGGATGATGCCACATGTCCCATTGTCACAATTTAGAGAGCTAGCTACAAGGGTCCCACCTGTACAAGTTTTTAGGGCATAATGGGCCCCCCTTACTCATCGAATAGCTCAAGGTAGGTAGTATTCGTTTGAGACCCAAATCAGCTAAGCATAAGGTGAGGCAGTGGAAGGAGCCACGTGTCTCTTCGACGCCTTTTGCAGAGGTGAATCCAAAAGCGGTCCCCAAACATGCGCTAGCTCTCCACGTGTCTCGGGTCAGGGCAGGACATCTCTGCCATGGGAGGGACTCACTTCGAACATAGAGGAAACAAGCGAGGCCCATGAAAGCTTCCACGTGTCGGATTCAACACAATCTCGGGAGTGAAAGAAAGCGGAAAATATTAAGAATACATGGGGCTCCATGTAGATCTTAAGGGGTAGACTCCAAATCCAAAGTATGTTTGGAAAAATATTTGGCAAATCATAAAGCCCACCAAGATTTTTAAATGCTTGGATCTTAAAAGTTGTGAGAGCCCACATTGGGCACTCGACCCTGACCTTCAGATGACCTTGACTACAACTGGAGTAAATATAGGCTATCATTCTTGAGGCTATCACATTTCTCACCCACCACCGTAATGAGGTATTTCTTTCCCAACAAGAAACGGTAATGGAGGCGTGGGTTGTGTCATGAGACCCATTAATTTCATAGGTGGATTCAATGCATCTCTTGGGTGGTTGAACAAGAGTCTAGATTTCTTCTACCTCTTCCTCTCATTCTTCCTATATATTGTAAAGGAGGGGCATATTTCTAAGGTTGGTCGTCTTTTCTCTCCTACTCCCCTCTCTCTTTCTTCCCTAGGGTCGAATGTGGAGCTTAAGCCTCCTCCCATTTCTCTATAATGGAATTTTCTTACCTCTTGCCCATTGATGATGTACTATGTGAACTTATGGAGCAATAAAATTTGTTTTGTGATGCATCTTGTCCATCCTTCCTTGTTTTATTGTCTCTTCTTGCCTCTCATCATTGCAGTGTATATTGTGCATACTTCTGATGTCCATTTTAGGTTTTGAGAGCCATGTTTAATGGGTTTGAAGTGGTGTTCTGTGTGAACTCTATCTTTGGGCATCTACCCATCCTCTCCAAAGTGCTCACCTCTCTCCATTTCGGGTAAGTGAGATAGTTCGATTGTTTAGAGGGAAGTTGTAGTACGTGTGGTGGATTACCTAAATTGGAAAGTTGTATCCATGAGAAAATTAGAGGTGCAATAGGACATAATTTAGTTGATTTTGATAAATATAAATCAGTATCATACCAATTGAAAGATGGAAAGGAATCTAAACGATATGAGCTAGTTACAGAACATATATGTTTTTTCAATTTATGAGAAAATTTAAGGATGAAATTGTTTATGAGTATGATAGGCATACACATAGAGCTCGATGGTTAGATGAACAATTCAAGATATACAATGACACATTTCCTATTAGTACTATTGTTTCGTTGGTCTATTTTGTAGAGAATTACATGTTCCAACCAAAATGGAGGTTCAATCGCAATATTACAACTCGACAAAGTTGTCATTTCAGTGCATATAACATTTATACATTATCCTAATAGTATGAGAATGATCAAAAAAATTAAGACATTGCCACTTTTATATCGGTGATGATCGTACTCATTCTAATGAATTTTTGCAAGGGTGTTTGTAGTTATTTCATGAAAACTTGTCGATAGGGACGTCTGCTTCAATCAACATTATATGTGTTCGAGATAATAACACGTCTCGGTTTAAGAATGCACAAATGTTTTATTAGATGAGCGGGATGCACATCAAGATGGGTGTGCAACATATTTGAGTTTCACTTAGGTTGGACATGGAAAAAGAGAGCATGATGGTGCGGGGCATGTGTGAAAAGGGCTCTTGCAAGAGAAGAGATGAAGTACAAAGACGGTGCTAAATTGAAATATGAAAATATCATAGTGGAATGTTGTATTGAAAAAAGTTTGTGGTTCTCATGAAAATTTCACAATTCATAGATATTTTTGGTTGATAGAGGAACAAGAAATTTCAAACTACAAGGATTATATAACACTCACAAGGCCCGAGTGATCTACACTCATTTTGTAGCACGACGCTACTTCATGGGCCACATGGACAAAAAAATTGGGTGTGTTTTTGTGCATTTTGTATAGAATTTGTCATTACTGAGTATGATTCATAAAAATGGGTGGATGGATGGATTTGTAGGCCTCTAACTCCGCTTCCCCGGTTAGCAAAGGATAAGTTTGAGCTACACTCCACTTCTATTGGTCTTCAAGTTTGAGGCACGAAGAGGAAGAAAAAAGCTAAGGAAGGATCCAAGAATGACATTATACAAGTATGGTGCAGTAATTAATCTCCAAGTGGGAGATTGTTGAGTTGTGGAGCTCAATTACTTTGAATTAGCATGCAATATGAAACTTGTTGAAAACACAGTAACCGACATCGGTTATGGAGGGACCGACATTAGTCACCTATGACCGACATTGGTTAGGAAAGGAGGAACCGGCATCGGTTAGGGCTAACTGGCATCGGTTACCTGTGTGTGGGTGTTTTAATTAACTCACAGAATTAGATCTAATTTTAGTGTTAAAGCAAATCAATTGATTGTAATTTCATGGCTAAGTGCCCTAAGTTTGTATACGCCTATATAAGCATGAAAGCTAGGGTTTATAAGTAATAATTAAGAAGAACTTGTAAATTTTGATGATTATTGTGGGAATAATTATGACGGAGAGAATTATTGGAGAATAAGCAAAATGTTGAGTGAAAGAAAGTATTGTACATCTGAGAGGTGTGGAAGATTGTAAATTTTCATTGTATATCTTGTGAAAGCTTTGGTTAATAGATTGGCTTGTTTCTTGGAGGATGTAGCCCATACTGGGTGAAGCACGTTAAATATGGTGTTGATTTATATCTCTTGTTTTGTATACGGGATAATTTTAGTGGTGAATATTCGTAATATGGCAAAATTTTCATTTTAGGAAAATTTGAAAAGGTGAATTATTCGGAGCGGGTCGGTGTCTTGTTCACCTAAAATTTATAGTATATTTTTTTGGGGGTCAGCTTCGCCTTCATTTGAAAACATCTCCTATAAAAACCTAGGTGATTCACCGAGTAGTATACCTCAAGTAGCTTACCAAATTACCAATACTGTGAAATTTGAACTCACATACCCTTAAGCACCAGAGATTCCTTGCACCGGAGGGTTCGTTGTTTACATGCGATAGGGATATTGTTGATGCACAACAAAGAGTTATTGCAGGACGCGCGCAACAAAGAGATATTACAAACACGTGACTAGGGCGGTGTTGATGCGCAACAAGAACAAAGTTGACGCGATAAGGGCAAGTGTTAACGTGACTTGGGCATCGCAATTGACACACGACAAGGGCGGTCTTGACGTGCGGCAGTAACTTGAGGCAGTGGGCGCACGACAAGGAATAGGTTGTTGATGCGTGACAAGTGTAGAGTTGGCGTGCGAGAGAGACCTCAGACAGGGGACACGGGACAGAGACCTCAAATAGTGGACAGAGTCGCTACTTGGTTCTTTTGCTGACGTAGGACTCTCTTCAAAATAATGGAAGGTGCTAGCTCAAAGAATGCGAATAACCTGAAAGTAAGTAAGAAATCTCAGAAATCACTCTTCAAGTATTTTGGAAACTCTACGTATACAGATATTGAAAATACCAACCATATAGATGCCACCACAAAGAATCAGAATACTGACTATGTGGAAGGTATTATTGAGGTGGACATGCATTTTACACAGTATCAAAGTCAAACAAATGAAACCTACGATAATATGCCAGATCTTGAAGATATTGTTCCTATTGGGGTGTAACCAAAAGTGCATCAAGATATCACACATACAAATACTCAACAAAATGGAACACAGAAATCAAATTCAAACTCCGGTCCAAGAAAGAGGAAACAAAGTGATCGTGATATTGCTCAAAATTCTACTCAAAAAAGTAAAGCATTGAAAACGAACAAGAATATGTGGACCATTGGCAGGACATACAAGTTTGATTGGGTAGCTAAATTTCCATTTATTGAACTCAGTAAAATCATCTAATTTTGAAGATATCCCATCTCAATGTACATGTACAATATGTACGTAGAAATTGGGAAAGCAACAAAAATGCAAATCAAGTTTGGACACTATAGAAAAACATTGTGGAAAACAATATTTGGCGTATAACAGAGTCGATGGCCAAAAATCAAAACACACAGTGGAAAATCGAAAAAGAATGCATGCATGTTAGATATGTAGTGGAATATGAGGAAGAGCGAGAAAAAACACAGACATCTCTTGGAAAAGGACGACGAACGATCACATCGCATATTAGTAAGATGAAAGAAACAAATCTACATGTAAAATTCATACAATTCTCTACTCTTTTCACATACTAAAAAAAGGAAGAGCTATTTCGGATTTCCTCAATTTCAAAGTTTTGTATCAATTTAACGAGATCTTTGAATGTACCTCAATCTCATTGGTTTGAAAGTAGTGGATGAGAAATGGAAAAATGCCTCTCGATGATAGAGAGGAAGATTTGAAAGAGAATGTAAAAAAGTAAACTTTATTTCTCTTTCAATTGATGAAGTGACAAAGAGACCAACAACACTACATGGGTATGTATCCACGTCTATACTTTAGAAAATCATATAAGGACACCTCATCATTGGGTGTTATAAAAATGGTTGAAAACTATGAATGCCAAAACCTACATAAAATAGTTGTTTCTCATTTGAAAGATATTGTTGGAATGACCGATTATGAAATTGCTACGAAGTTGGTATGCATTAGAGCAGATGGTGCATCGTCATGCGGGGTCACCGAATAGAATTGTGTGTTATATTACAAACAACAAAGTGGCCCCATATATGCTACCAATTCACTTTGTATGGCTCATAGAATGAATTTAGCGTATAAAATGGTAAGAAACCACAAAAATGTTACTAAATTAGAAGACCTTATAAGAGAACTTCATGCCTATATGTCAAGCAGCCCAAAGAGATTTCTCGAGTTCCAAAAATTTACAATTGGAATTACATATGGCAAAAACTTCTCAAGGATGTGGAAACTAGATGGATCTCTTTGTATGAACTGCATTTGCATGAGTTCGTGAGGAGTATCCTTCATTGGTTGGTTTCATGCACAAATACCGTCATGAAGTTGATAGGGCGAGGACTTGTTCCGTTTAACTGATTTGGACACATTGGTTACATTGGTTGGTATTCTTCCAATGTTAAAGGAGATCAATACACCGATGACGCATGTACAGGGGTAGATTAATCTATATTGTGGATTTTATACTGATTAGAAAAATGGTATGTCAAAGTCTTGATATATTGTATTGTTCCCAAGATAGTTTTGATGCAATCACAACACCAATCCGGCACTATGATAATTCTTCACCAGGAACTCCTCGTGCTATTATTATTTACTAATGCACATGCCTTTAGTTTGGTGGATGTAATCTGGAAACAAAACAACAACATAACACAAGAATACCATCAACTATGATAAGACAGAATGATGACAAATCGAAATATCAAAAAAATTATAATATTCACATGAAACTGATACAATCTCACCCATGAGGTACTTCAAGTGTTATTGACTTCACTTGCCTTTCACCAATACTATGGGAGAAACTTTACAATTACACCTCTTAATGGCTTCTTCAACACACCTTTAAACTGATGGCTTCCTTCGCACACTTCCTACAATATTTCTCACTACTTCCTTCTATGCTAAATGAGGGGGGTAGCCTCTCTATTTATAGAACTTCTAGGCTTATCCATCTTATCTCTAAGATAGGATAAGAAATCCACTCTGACGAATCATATTCCATACCTTAACTCTTATCTGTACATGTAAGCTTATCTTCTAAGATAAGATAAACCTTATCATTTTACATGGGTTCCACATTTTTAGACTTTTTACAAATAAAATACACAAAATATTTATGACCTCACTCCTTGTCCTTATTACCAATATAATATTTCTAATTCCTAATCACATAGACCCTACTTCTCTAATTACCCAAACTTTGACATTTTAACATTACCGGACCACTTACGACAAATATTTACTTTTTACAACATTCCTATTGTACTTTGACTGTTACCGTACTCCACATTATTGGCGGCACCGTACTGTGGCGCCGTTATCTTCTATCAGATGCTACTACTAATTATACTTAACAACACATATTCCTAATACATACATTAATGAAATAGAAATTACGGAGGAAAATTTTAGTGTCGATAAAGACCTATTTTTGAGAATTGGAAATCTTTATTAGATCTTAAAAGTCCTAACACCTTTTTGAAATTTAATATCCACGATCACCTCTCGCATCACTTTGTTAATGGGAGGAAATACCATTGCACATTGTGCAAAAACGTCAAGATATTACAGGATCGGAACGAGAAGATGTTCCCGTGACATGCAATCTATTTGAGTCTGTTATAGTTGAAACAAGAATAAAGCTTAAAAAAAATTTAGAAACCTTGCCATCAGAAATTAGGGAACGTTTACAGAAAAATAAAATTAGGAAGCCATGGGTGTGATGAATCCTAATTTTTGGAATATCAAGGTGGCCGTGCAGACTTTGTCAGAAAGCATTTCCATAAATCAATGGGTACAATAATGGAACAATTTACAAAGACTTCGAGCTCAAGGGTATGGAAATCAAAGGTATACTTGAATGTCGATATATTAAAGTTTCAATCAAAAAATTTTGCAACAACAATGAGGAACCAATATAAGAATTTAGATGAACCTTTTGAGAGTGGTGCTTATTACAAGGTTGTGGCGAGGAATCTATCAAATTTCTATCTTACAAGAAGATATCGGTGAGTATTTCAGATTATACGAGTTATGCCAAAAATGATTTTGGGGTCTCATGGAGGACGAAAAGGGTTTTCGAGTGCATTATCATTTATAAAATCAAAACGAGAAACAGGTTGGATAAAAATCTGAAAGTTGCATGAGGGTTTATGTTTCTCGATACTCCATCAAAACCTTTCTATTTGTGAGAGAAATTGTGCATTGGAATTCCCTTTGTGAAAGAAGAGGTATGAATAATACATTTCTACAAGTACAAATATTCCCAACCTTGAGAGTGTAATTGGCTCATCATCACATTCTACAAAAGACAACATCGAGTTTGATGAAGCTATTGATAACGGATTGTTTCAACTTTAAATAGGTATCTTCTTTATCTTTATCTTTATCTTTATCTTATTGTTTTTCACATTACATTTTTTCATCTCTTTTTATCATTAAAAATGTTACTTCTCGGGACTAAAAATGTCGAGCAATTCATCCATCTATCTACTAATCAATTTTTCGTGTTGGGTTTTCTTAAAACAAAGATCTAGCACATTACCAACGGCAGTGATGATTTCAACTTTAAAGAGGTATATCTTCTTCACCTTAATCTCATTGTTTGTTACTATTCATTTTTTCACCTCTTGTTATCATTAAAGATGTTATAGGTCTATATGTTTACATTTATTATTATAAACGTGGGTTGACATCTATCCGAGGAAGTCATGTTACTTCTTGGGACCCGACAATGTCGAGCAACTCACCCATCTATCTATTAATCCATTTCTTGTGTTGAATTTTTTTAAAACAAAGATCTAGCACATTACCAGTGATGATTTTGAATTTGAATAGGTATCTTCTTCAACTTAATCTTATTTTTCGTTACTTTACATTTTTTCAGCTCTTGTTATCATTAAAGATGTTACACGTCTATATATTTACATTTATTCAAATACAATCTTTTATTTTTTTGGAAAATGTGGGTTGACATCCATCCAAGGAAGTTGGTACTTCTTCAGATTGACAATGTCGAGCAACTCACCCCTCTATCTACTAATCCATTTCTCGTGTTGAGTTTTTCTAAAACAAAGATCTAGCACATTACCATAGATGATTGAACAATGAACCTAATACACAAGAGGTAAGTTAAACCCTATCATATTTGCAATTATGTTTAATTTCTTACAGCAGTTGATGATTCTTTACTTGATTTCTTAAAATTATGTTTTATTTATTTTTATATGTGCAAAATGCTTTGATATATTTTTTTAATTAATCAGGATAAAATCAATTGAATTTTACATGTTTTTAAAACAATTCATAATCATATCATTACAAGTAATATCCGTTCTAATTTCTTCTATAATACATTCCATTTATTTATCATCTATATCCATTCTAATGACATTATGATCATATCGTTACAAGTATAGGGAAGAATTATCTTAAACCAAGTTCAAATGTCTAGAGAAGAAGAATTATTCCGCTTGAAGATAAATCTACGTCCACATTAAATTGATCATCGTCCAATGCCCATATATATCATATCATTATCATCATTCATCATCTTTCATCATCATCTATCATCATTCCATATTTGTAAAATAGTTATCCATTATCTTCATTCATCATCTACGTCCACATACAATTTATGACAATCCAAGTAAACAAGAAACATATATATAATTCATGATAACTCATGATAATCCCCATCTAATGCAATCAAAATTAAAGATTATATATTATTTCAAATTTTAAAAGGCTATCAAATCCATATAATTAAATTCAAATACCATACTCAATATTAAAAGTTTTCAAAATCAATATTTAAAGTTTCCACAATAATAAAAGTTACAAGTTTTCAACCCTCTTTTTCTTTATCCATTTCTACTCCTCTGCTCCTTTCCCCAACAACTTTTCTTCCACTTGTGGATGTACCCATTTCCCAATAGCGAAAAATAATCCTAGAACTTATAAGATCTTCTCGCAAAGACCTTTGTCTAGATTTTTCAAAATTCTTTCTTCTTGATTTGTCGCATCTCCATGCAACACAAATTTGGATCAGCTTCTTGCCTTAGCTTTGAATAATATGTCGAGTGGAAAGCCGTGCTCTTTAATTATCCGCTTTAGTGTATTGTTTTGTTTGTTAACCAAAACAATATTTTGCTTCAAATTATTTATTGCGGATAAAGCTGTTCTTTTTTTGTTTCCAGTGAACTTGCAATACCTTTGCTTGACTCTTCAAATTTTCATATTTCAACTTTGAACAAAAAGAGTAATGTCAATTCAAAATATTACTAAAAATGAAAATTTCAAATTAACAAGAATGATTTTTGAAAGTGATAGAAGTTAGAACTTACAACCACTCTATCTCTTTCGGCATTTGCAATAGCTACCAAATCCTTGTCCTTGGACCATTTGTTAAAATATGCCCGGCCTCGGCACTAATATTTTCCAATTTGTTTAATGACTTATCTAAAATGTCATCTTTATAGTTGTTATACGTGAAAGTCCCACTTCTTACTTGGGTAAGTAAGGAATCCATCTTCGCAAGTTGATTCGGACTACAACAGTATATAAACTATCCCTTTGCCAATAATTTTCATAACGACTAATAATCTCATTAATAAGAACCTTAGCCCTTATCTCCCATTCTATAAGTTGATTGATATGAGGTAGAATAAACTCACCGACATGGGATTGAAAATTAAAACCAATTAAGTTCTCCAAAGGAAAAGGTAGCAAACTGTTCACTATCTCGACGATGATGAAGATGATCTTCTTTGAGAAGTATGGGGGCTTTCGCAAGATCAACTCACTTGTTTCTACGCCTTTGGGTGGCCTGATCCTGTTTGTGATAAAATTAATCAAGATTTAGATAAATAAATTTAAATTGAAATGTATTTCAAAATTGTAAAGCATATTTAAATTGAAGTATACCTGTTGGCCTTGAATCATCTCGCAGGTATTGAAAAAACTAGTTGGGTCATTGCTATCAATGCCCAAATAATCTTCATCTAAATTTATATTGTTCAAAACTGATATGCTCATTGCACTGGGAAAGCCACCAAGTGAGAGAGTTGGAATTCGAAAGGAGGAGGCAATGTTTAGTGTCCCGCTAGGGCCGAAGCTAGTGGCATGCGTTTACCAATGTTCTTTTTCTTGTTCCTCTGGTTGGCATTTTAAAAATTATTGGTTGAATGGGTGTCGGTGCCACGGTTTCATCGGGATGACATGTGCTAAAAGAACAAGAAAAACATGAAAAAAGGAAAACAAATCAAAAGGAAAAAATATGAGATTAAACGTACTATCGAAAAGTTGTACCTTGTTATCGAGGGTAGTTTTTCACGGTGCTAAGGGTGGCCTTGTAGGAGTTGTATTGAGTTTTGTTCAGAGATACGAATGCATGCAATCGTAAGGAGTGAGTTGGTGAAGAAGGTTGAGTTTCCGAAACAAGTGTATGGTCCAAAGTCCCTGCAATGTCATCAACATTAAATGTTGTCAATTCATTTGGTTAAAATTTAAATTGAAAAATAAATTTGCAAATTTGGAATTTGTAAACAATATATGACAAGGTATTACTTCTCTGGCATTTAACGAGTTCAAAATGTCGAGGGTTTGGAGAGGAGTGAGCTTCCATTTCAGATTGGGAGTCTCCCAAAGCCTCTGCGTGTTGTTGGCCACTTCCTCTCGATAACGCTTTTTTTTTTTCGAGGAAGGGCTTCAATAAATCTTCTCTGCAAAACATTACAATTTAAGTGTAAAAAAATATGCAAAGTGTAATGTCGAAAATTGAAATACAAACTAAATAGTTTATACTTGTTGTTCTTCAAATGGAATTGACAACTTCATCAACTCCTCATCTGTGCAAGTAGGAATATTTTTATCTTTTAAATTTAAAAGTGCCTCATAATAAAGGCCAAGGAGATAGTTTGTGGAATAAATGACAAGTTTTTCTGAAATTTTTGAATTTGTTATGTCAGTTCTTATTTTTTGGATAGATAGGTGCACCAATCAAATTTTGTTTTGAGATAGTGGAAACTATGTATGCAATGGCCCAATTTGGTATATCTATTTGGCAACCCTGCAAAACAATTCTGGATTGAAAAAATGAAATTACTGCAGCAAGAAAGTGGTGAGCAATTGATTGCGTATCCACACCATGCCTGGACTTATTGACATGGGCTGCAAATGCCAAACAGTGAAAATTACTATAAATTTATAACAAGAAATTGTATCAGAATAAAAAATAGAATTAAAATGAATTATACTTATAATCAACATGGAAACCGAACGTTGATTCGAGAAATTTCTTGTCTTCTTCCACTAGTGTTGCCTTGGTTGTAACAATTGGTAAATTTTTGAAAGGAAGGCCAGTAAACCAATGGATGTCATTTACTTCAATACTGAATTGGAACATTCGGTCGTCGTTCAAAGTCACATAAAAAAGGCCATCCTTTGAATTGAAGGATGACAAAAGGTAGTTCAAAATATCTGGATCTGTTTGAAATGGGGCATATTAACGAGCCTTGTAAACTCACATGCATCCATCAAATCCTTATATTTAGAAGACATTTTTAAAACAGTATGGATGTGAGGGCACAAGGATTCCTGTAGATGATCTTGGACGTGGATTGGATTGGATTCTATTCTTGATTTGTTCCATGAGCTTGTAGTTGGGAAGCATGTGAAGTCGACATTATAGTTGTGCTTGCGTCTTTGACAACGATGGACATCTGCAAAAAATCATGAGCCGGAAAGTGTAAACTAGAAAATGACCGGCTGGAGGGTATTTATAGGCTAAATCGTGTGGCAACCGAAGGAATTGACGTGCGTCAATGACTTGTGTCGACGATGCGCGTAAATCGTGTCCATTGACATGCGCCAATCGAAAGTTTCGACGCCAGTCAATCAAAAGTCTTTGACGCGCATCAACTAAATTCTTTGATGGGCATCAATGGCTTGAGTTGACATGCGTCAATGGCTTGAGTTGATGTGCATCAATGGATTGAGTTGATGCACATCAATGGATTTAGTTGATGCGCATCAACTGCAAACATTAACGCGCGTCATGTCCGTGGTTGACGTCGTCGACTAAATCCATTAACGTCGTCAACTCAATCCATTGATGTGCGTCAACTCAATCCATTGACGCACATCAACTCAAGCCATTGACGCCTTGCGCTGATATTTGTAATTGACATTGCCTTGACACGCATCAAGAATTATTATTGACGTCTTATTGTCACGCATCAATGATGCACCCAGTGAAAATTTGGTTTTGGAATCTTCAAATTCACCTTTTGCTTTGAAACTGTTCTGGGGATATTTGCACGTATTTTCCACCTAGAATTTTATAGAGGTGTCTTAAAATGAACTCTGTTTGTATATTTCTTCTAGTAGAATATTTTCTTTTATTTGTATGTATGCTTAGATTTGATATATTATATGTACAACCGGTGTGCTAACCCCAACAATATTTGTATCTAGTTCTAGCGATGATTATTTAGTTGTATAGATATCGAGGAAGGCCTAATAACAAGATTATTTAGAAGGTTCAAGAGTCAGATCATGAAGCAATCATGTCCGCTATTTAGAGTAGATATGATCTTGATGGTTCATTGGAATGAATTTACATGCTCGTCTGGTATATATAATTTCTTTGAAGTGTTTAAATTTTTCAACTAGATTCAAGTTCATATATTTTATTAAAATTGTGTATTTTGTATATATCTAGTATGGTTTTGATTTAACTTGAATTTCTTTGACTAACACTTTTATGCGAGTTAGTGGTGCCAAAAAAGTCATCACCTTCACACCACGATGGTTCATTGGAATGAATTTACATGTTCGTCTGGTATATATAATTTCTTTAAAGTGTTTAAATTTTTCAACTAGATTCAAGTTCATATATTTTATTAAATTTGTGTATTTTGTATATATCTAGTATGGTTTTGATTCAACTTAAATTTCTTTGACTAACACTTTTATGTAGGTTAGTGGTGCCAGAAAAGCTTCCACCTTCACATCCTGATGGTTCATTGGGATGAATTTAAATTTTCCTCCTGGTATATATTTTGTTTTGAAGTGTTTAAATTTGTCAACTAGATTCGAGTTCATTTGTGTATTTTGTATATATCTAGTATGGTTTTTATTCAACTTAAATTTCTTTGACTAATAATTTTATGTGAGGTTAGTGGTGCCAAAGAATCTTCCACCTTCACATAGTTGGAACTGTTAGAAGATAATTTAATATTCTTGAAGATAAAATAATATTTCATTGTTTTCTAAGCAAAGAGAAGAAACTAATAATAGTTTATGTACCTATGGAGGGGTTTTTGGCTCTGGAAGAGGTAGCCCGAAGCTAATCGGGAGCATAGAGAACCAAAATGACACCTCCCAAATTGTTTACAGGCCACCCCAACATGTTTTTACAGTCATTTTTGTCCCAAGAGCTTCCCTTTACAAAATATAGCATTTGTGACCTTTACACATCGACTCAACTGCACTATTTAGCATATTTACAAACAAATAGGGCAATAAGAGCACTGATTATAGATGGAAAAAAATAAGATAGGATATTGTAGGGTGTCCCTACATGGAGGTGTAGGATCTAACAAGAAATCTCTAAGTGTCACAGAGACCGAGTAATCACCTGTCAAAGTTATAGCCTTTTTTGGTCTCATGACTTTTAAGGGATCAAGCTTGAAGACAAAGTAGCCCTAAGCAACGACACCGTCCCCGACCAAAAATTTTCCCCTACTAATGTTTATCATGCCATCCAAATGTGTTGCCACATTCCTTTCGGTCCCACGAGCATCGTTTTTGCAAAATAATGGATTAAATAAATTACTTTACATTGGCTTAAACGCACTATTTGGCACATTTGTAAACAATAGGAAGAGAGAGAACTGATTGGAGTTGGAAGAAACTAAGATGGTATATTTTAGAGGGTCCTTACATGGAGGTGTAGGATCTAATGATAAATCTCTAGGTGCCACGAAGACCGAGTAATCACCTGTCAAAGTTATACAATTTTTGGTCTCGGGGCTCTTAAGGGACTACACCCAAATGAAGTAGCCTGAAGCAATGACATTTTTATTCACTAAAACAACACCTCCCCTAGTATTTACCTAACCACTTATACATGTTAGCGTAGTTGGTTTGGTGCCACGACCCACCATTTTCAAAATATAGCATTTGAGAGCCTTACACTAGCTCAAACTACACTATTTAGCATGTTTACAAACAATAGGGCAACAAGAGCACTGATTAGAGATGTAAAAACTAAGATAGGATATTGTAGAGGGTCCCTATATAGAGGTGTAGGATCTAACGATAGATCTCAAGGTACCATGGAGACCGAGTAATCACTCGTCTAAGTTATACGATTTTTGGTCTCAGAGCTCTTAAGGGACTATGCCTAAACAAAGTAGCCCGGAAGCAATGACATTTTCCCGCACCAAAATGACACCTCCCCTAGTGTTTACCTAGCCACCTGGATGTGTTAGCATAGTTGGTTTGGTGCTATGACCCACCATTTGTAAAATATAATGTTTGACCTTACACTGGCTCAAACTGCATTATTTAGTGTGTTTGCAAACAATAGGGCAGCAAGAGCACCAATTGGAGATGGAAAAACCAAGATAGGATATTGTATAGGGTCCCTATGTGGAGGTGTAGGATCTAACGAGACATCTCTAGGTGCCACGGAGACCGAGTAATCACCCATCGAAGTTATACAGTTTTGGTCTCATGGGTCTTAAGGGACTACATCCAAATGAAGTAGCCCAAAAGCAACGACATAGTCCTGCACTGAACTAATTCCTCCCTTAGTGTTTACCTAGCCACCTAGACATGTTGGTGTAGTCGGTTTGGTGCTATGACATCTCGAGGCATGACTTCTCACTACTTGGCTCCGTTCATTTCCTAGGACTTCCTAGAAAAGGTAGTTTGCAAATAATTATGCCATGAAGGCTCAAGGAATGCCACGGCCCTAAATTATTAGGTACAATTAGAGGCCTCCTTCACTCAAGTTTTGGCTTAGATGGTTCTCGGTTTGGATGATCGAGTGCCAAGTTGTGATTGTCAAGTTTCTCTGAAAACGTGAATTGGGATGAATAGGGAAGGGGTTCTTTGCTCCGGATCGAGTGGTTTGACTCCAAACCGGGCCTCCTTGGAGCCTGCCATAGCACCCGAAGGAATATACCCCTTAACTAGATGCGTTGGTGGTGGCAATTCACTCCCACGATGTCCTGGGGCATGACTTCTCACTACTCGGCTCGCATCAATGAGATTGCAACAAGGTAAACACACTACCATGTAAATACTCTAAATTTGATTGTTTGATCTCTTTTAAAAACATGTAAATACAAAATAGATTGTTAAGAATATTTTTTCATATCTTGTGCTAACTAAACTATAATGTTTATGTATTTTTTTAAACAAGTGAATTCAAATTAGGACCTTATTATTACACACATCAATAACACTTAATTTGGACTAATACTTAACAAATAAATTGTAAGTACACTAAAAACATATAAAATGACTTGTAATAAATCCCTCAAGACCATTTTTAATTGTGTACATTTTGTCCCACTTTGGAGTGTGTTAACCACGTGCTTAAAATAAGAAAATTGATATAACTCCACAATTGAATCTCTTGAACAAAAAATGATCTTGCACCCAAGAACCTTCAAAACCATTATATAACATAACATCATATATCATAAGAATAACCTCTTAGTAGTTCATAACATGGTCCATATCTACAATATTATGGAAAACCATAGTATATAACTCCACACTTGAATCTCTTGAACAAAAAATGATCACATGGTAGTGAGTTATCAAAATATAGCAATAGTAGTGAGTTATTAGTCCTCAAAATATAGCAATGACAATCATAAGAAAATCATTCGCATTTTTTTCCCAATGAGCATCACAAGTACATGCATGATATATATAATGGTCACATAATTGAGGCCATCAAATCAAATCAAACATAGAAGTAATATGGTTATGAAAATAAACATAGAAGTATATCATGTGCAATGAAATCAAATCAAACATAGAAGTAATATGGTTATGAAAACCAACATGGATATAATGTATCAAACTAAGTGTGCCACATCTATGAAAATATAAGAATAATGTATCAAACTAATTTTATAATACTATATACATGAACTATGAATAATCACGAACTAGGACCTGATGGCATATATACCTATACATGGGTCCTATGAATCTAATCATGAAGCATCTTCCCTCTCTTGGCCTCTAGTAGAAGCATGTCCATGACTGTGGATGTAGTGGAGGAGATGCTACTAAGGATTTCATTTGTGTGGTCCTAGGCATGTCTAACCTAGCCTACAACTTAGCATGCACATTCATAAACAAAGTTTTTAACACCCAAAATTTTAAAATACATTCAAAATTTTGAAACTAAGAAATTTTAATGCATGTGAAATCTTACTACAATCTCATAATCCCTATTAATTTTTTATTGATGTACCGCGAGGGTCAATGATAGACTCACGAGGGTAGGATGCATACAAATAATTATTTCATGTGCAATTTGATATTGTAGATAAGTAGTAAGAAAATATTTGTCCAAAATTTAACAAATTTGAAAAATTGTACCTGAGTTAGTGGATCTACGACACTATGGCAACATCTACAACATCCTCCACAGATGCATGTAAGGAGGATTCGTGTGTAGGGCGCTCATAAGCTATACAAACAACATGTAGATCAACATTAATTGAAAATTGTCCAGGAGAATGGTGTTTAAGGTATGAGAAAATTTCTTCCTTAGAAACTTATATCCTTCAATAGGTGACAATGATGTAAATCATATTGATTTGGTAGAGTTTTGGATATGAATGCAAGATGGCAAGAGGAATCCATTATTCAAATGCAAATGTGGGTGTAAAGATAAAGGATATGTTTGTAAAAGAGGTTATGTTTGTCAATGTAACAACTAGGTGTATAAGTGAGATAGTTGTTTATGCCTAAGTAAGGCAATATTGTTGTACTAAGAGGCAAGAAATATGATTTAGACATGTGGAGAGCATGTAGGGATGTAATTTTATCCTCCTCCAAATTTAGATGTTGTTGAGCTCTCTAAGGAGCTAAGAATAAGGTTTCTAGGGAGGCTAGTAAGAAAAAGAGGGAGTTATTTGAGGGATTTGATGATGATATATGGAGGATCAAGATGTAATAGAGCCAATTAATGAAAGAGGAAGACATGTGTTTATGTTGCAGAAAAAATTTTGTGTGAATTTTGTTTAAATTATTATTTTTGAATGGATTGTATGTATGTTCCTCTTCTCAGGCCGAAAAATATGAGATACATGAGTATTAGCATGAGAAGAGGACTAGTAGCAATAAGGCCTAAAACAGAGAGTTATGTAAGATTGCAAGTGTATGACTGAACCAAGAGTCTAAACACCTTATGATAAAGTAGAGAAGGTGTCTTAAGCATATTCAAGAAGTAATTCATTAAAGATGTGGAATGTATTTGGTATGTAGAACTTGGTTCTAGGCCTCACCAAGCTATATCCATTGTACATGAGAATGCAAATATAGAGAAACTTGATGAATAACAGATATAATATGAGATTGGGTGTATAGAATTGCATAGGGAGTATTGGTGATAAACATGAACCAAGGGACCCATGATATATTTATAAGTGTAGGTAACTTATCCCATATTGTCATCTCTTTTTTGTTTAGAGAGAAGAGGGTTAATAAAGAATGCATAGAACTAACAATGTTGGCAAGGTCAGTTATGCATACATCCTAAGAAGCTAAAAGAGATCCTCAGAGGCAAGGGATGATGGAGAAATAATTAGATATGGAGTGCTCTAGAAACATGTAGCATAGAGGTAAGTGTCCATGATCATGATAAAAGGAGAGTTTGTATATCTAGGAGAGTGTTTACTTAACCCTTGCATCATAAGAGCTTAATGTTATGATCAAATTGTATTGGCTAGAGTTATGGGATTGCAAAATACTAGAGAATTCCACAATTAGAAAATTCCATAATTAGAAACAACATGTAAAGAGAAACTAACCTACATAAAATTCACGTGAGGCGTGTCAGTAGCCTTAGTGCCCAGAGCAGATGATGACCCACCAGGCTCCTGCGTATAAAAGATAAACATATTAATATGTACATGTACACATGAAACACTATACACAAACATTAATGTGTATTTAATAATAAACATGCAATCAAATGAACTTTGAAATGTAAGTAACTTGAAACTTACATCTATAACATGCCCACTTCATGATGGCTAGCATGTCAATGTTGGATGTGTCCTTCATCGGCTCTTGATGTTTAAAATTAAAAAATATTAGTTTTTACATGTATGTATGACGTAATAAAATATATATATATTAAAATATCAAATGAAATAAAATTTTGTATATATATTATTTATTTGACATTTACCTGTGAAATACCAGGATCATTTACACTAGTTCCAAAAACATTTTCCATCATCTCATCTAGAAAAAGAAATCAGTGATCCAACAAATGATGTCTTGCCCACAATGCATACGGCACCACATGATCAAGCAGTGGTGTGGTGCTCTAGAACTGTGCCTTCACCAACATCAATAGGTGTAATTTGGCTACTATAATGGGGCAGAGTGTCGGTGAGCTCCTTTAATGTGTGTAGTGTGTCAATATCCACAACCTCCTTCACCGTAGGATGGATAATCAAGGCAATGGGGTTTTGAGGCACGGGGATCTTAGGTTGACCAACACGTACACCTGGTCTACTCTATGCAGAGCCACCTCCTCACCCGTAAAACTTAGAAAAGTCAAAATAATTTGGGACCTCATTAAGAAAAAACTTGCAATACAATTTCTTTAAAAAATAGAGAGGAACCTCATTGTTGTTGCATGGTGGATAATAAAAATCATCCACCATCAGTCCCAAAAAAATTCTTGATTCGGTCATCGTAGTACCAATTGATTGGGAGCCATTTGCAATTAGTCATGGGGGCATTGGTTCTTGGGTTAGAAAATAATGCACAAATGCGTCTTTACAATTTTTGGTTTTTTACGACCGCATGCAATAATTTGTCTACATACCAATGCCTACAATCATCTCTAAAGGTATTCCATATGTCTATTTGGCTGGTTACATAGTCAAATTTGCCAATCAATGCTTATAGTGTGTTGGCTAAATTCATGTGGGATGAATTTTTGGCATGATTTTTTCTTATTGTCTGAATAAGGTGTTCAATGGAAATTTTATTTTGTCGGATTCTTCCAACAATATCACCTTATGTTCTTGTTGGTTACATGGGGGACAAAAGGAGCCACAGAAGCGAATGAACATTCGAGAGGAGGGTTTTGAGGAATGTTTGGAGGGTTTTGAAGAATTTTAGAGGGTTTTGAGGAATATTTGGATGGTTTGGAATAATATTTGGATGGTTTGAAGGATTACTAAACTTGATAAACCGACAAAATAAAAAAAAATTGTATACATAAACAAAAATTGAAAAACCCACGAAAATCACAAAAAAACCTAAAATACGAGAAATTTGATCAAAATTAAGGGCTTACCTCTTCGTTTTGGTGGCATCATTGAAAATGTCATGATATAAAATTCTAAAGAGTAATTAGCATTGGGTATTCAAAGCGCAAGTGCCAACAATGGGGATAAATCACGATTCATAGCGAAAAATGGGGAAAATGGGGGTCGCAGTGCATTATTTTTGTCTCAAAGAACTACGATAGTGGTTTGTAAACCGATATCATGGTTTATAGCCTATGATTGTGGTTTTAGGTTAAGAGATTCCCAAGCCTAAAGAAAATAATCATGATCACAAATCGTGAATTTTTTGTTTTCGTGTCTACTTTTTGGTCCTCCAACTTATTGCACTTACCCATATCAAGGGGTTGGAATAACCTCAACTACCAAAATGGTGGACTTATTAACCGAGTGTTGCATTATATCTCATATTCGATGTAGTTCTATGTGTAAGTGTGTGTGAACATACCCTAGGTTGTTCTTGTGTCAGGCACGCACTTTGTGAAGTAGTATGTAATAACTATGTGTAGAAAATGTAATAGAATGTGTGCATGGAATAGAATAGAATCCCTCCCCTATGAAGTGTGATTCAGATGTCCTAGCCTTATGCCTTGATGATGGAGCTATGTGGATGTAAGTGATCTCCAATATAATAGATGGATGCAACTCTAGATGAGTGATAGTAGTAAGTGATGTTAGGTCCTTCATTATGGTCTCATAACTTTATATTTATAGGGTTCTCTTGATCTAATTTTGTAATTAACCCCAAAATGGCCAACCACCAAAAATATAAAGATGTAAAATGACTAGAAAGAGCCCAAAAAGTGGTAGAAAAGTACAAAAGGGACCGGGGTGCCCTTGGTGGGACCAGGCACCCACGAGCGCCTAATCGAGGCTAAAATAATTCGAGATGACAGAAACCGACTGAGTATATGGGTGCAAGAGGTCAAAAATGATGAAATAGAATAAAATAAAATGGCCAAAAGATGGGATTTAATTAGTACTTTCTTCACTCAAGAACCTTCTAAATAGTAGTGATGCACTTAATTGCAGGGAACTTGACAAGGTCATAACTTGAGCTCCCGGTATTCGTTTGAGTCTATTTTTTTAAACCACGTGTTTTGATGAGTTGAACACATCGAAACCCACCCTACTAGTTGGGACAAGTTTTTGACACATTTTTGGGCCCTAAATCCACCATCTTGAGGCCAAAAATAGGATTCAAGTTATAGTTTAGTTTTTTCCTATTTTTGAGCATTAATTAATTTTAGTCTATTAGTTGCATTATGAGTTAGAAAGTTTGAAATTCCTCTAATTTAGGGATGTAGAAGATGCATGGCAATTTCTGTGCTTGTAGGAATAAGCATGTGAACTTACTAAGAATAGCAAGTTCTAGTAAACTGCTAAAATAGTAATTTCCGCCACCTATAGTAGATTTAGTCAGAGTTAGCTAGAGTTTACTTGGCAACTCGAGTTGGGAGTTGTTTTCCTATTTAGGAAACATTATAATTCATTATTTGATAACAAAGAAGGAGATATATTTTCTTTTGGATTTCATATTATTTGCAGTATATCTGGTTTGTTCGTAATTTGGCTACATTAAGTAGTATGAAACTAGGATAAATAATGTCTAAAATGTATTATTTTGTGACTACATTTAGCCCCAACTTTATGTTGGTGAGCGGAAATCTTAGTAATATAAAGTAGATAGATATGTGTATGTGATTTCCATGAAGAGTGTGGAAACTAAAGATGAAAAATGCATAAATAAAAAGTGATGAGAGTGAACCTAGGGTAGAATGCGTGTGTAGCTATTATTGCGGTGTGTGATGTACCTACATGGTTAGTAAAGTGTGTGTTGTTGTGAAGTGTTGTTGTTAACGTTGTTATTTTTGCCCCCATTTGATTGTTTATTTCTCATACGGATAGAATTGCAAGGAGAAAATGATCAAGTAGTCAAATATGTATGTATATATGTGTAAAAATGCAATGTAAAAGACGCATGTATATGAAAGCATGTAAATGTAAAATACACAAATGTAAATGAAAAATGTAAATGGAACATGTGCACCTAATCCATGTCGAGAAAGAGAGTGTAGAAGGATATCTTGTACTATGATTTTTTTGGGAAATTTCATACCATAGGCCGAAGAAGTATAGGGAGGAAATGCTATGTGTCCTCCAACCTTTAACTGTTTTCTTAAACGTGTGTAGAGATCTTTGTATGTCTTGGTTTTTTGGGTGCTCTGACACCACCGGCCAAAGTAGTGTAGAGAGGCATGCCCATTGTAACCTCCAATCCATAACAGCCTTCCCAAAATGTTAAGGACACCATGTCCTATAAAAACCGTTGTGTATGAGGTTTGTAGACTAAGTCAAAACCCATTTGTTGTATATAATCCTGAACCAAACCGGTGTATAATATTTGTGTTAGTATGTAAAAACCCCAAATGATTCCCCCTCTTTGGGGGCACATGTGACATCATTGATAGGAGAATGCGGCCCCAAAAGAGGACCAATTGCATGAACTTTGTAACTTTACCTTATAGGGGCAAGGGAATGTGCTTGGTAGAAACCAAGGCATGCACAAACAAGGACGATGCTCCTCATGATTGTTCTAGATCATCTTTCACTCATCTTTATTATGTGTGGTGTATATTTGTGCTTGAGGATATCATTTACCCTTTCACAATATAATTTTCTTGGGGCACACTTGGATTTCACATTTTAATCTAATATGAGATCAAACTTCAATGGGATCCAACAAAAGTTGTTTGGAGTATATAAGCATCACTTCACTCTTTTCTTTGATCCAATCCTCTCACATTCTAAGCTATCACTTAGGGGCATTCATATTTTTCTATTTTTTCAATATGGAACACATTCAGTGTCATTAGATGTCGTTATTGCAAATTGTGTTGTATTGTTGTGATTTGTCAACATTGTGATGATGATTTTTACTTCTTTCAATTTGTTATTTTGTTGTACTTTGTTTACTTTTTTGTAGACCAATTTGAATAAATCTTGGCATCCTAGTTCATAGGGTAAGTGCACTAAGTGGGGGAAAAAGTGGACAAAAACCTGAAACAACCAAACACGTACACATTTGCCATAAGCGCGTGTGCATTTTGCCATAACGCATGCATGTTTTGTATAAGATGGACTATATATGTGTATTTGGGGGCTTATACTTACAAAAACAAAAGTTTATAGAAATAATAAAAGAAATCTTATACTTTAAATTTATTTTAGTAAATATAAGAATTTAGGGTCACTCTTGCACTTTGATGGAAGTGGTCCCATAGTTCCAATGAGTTATAATCTAGAAGATAGTTTTTCAAAACCTAATTTGTCAATACTTAACTCATTTTCAGTGATTTCAAAGAAAGGACCTAAAACTTTCAAGGCATATATATTGTAGTTATTCTTTGTTTTGGGAAATCATATACTCATTTTGTAGGTTTTTTTACCTTCTAAATTGGATTTTGGCCCTACCACTTTGCTTGAATTGGTACCATTTTTTTAAATTTGGTTCATAATTCACTTTAGTGACCATGAATCAACTATATGATGTTGTCTACTTCTTACTAAAATGAGATCCTCACTTTGTAGATAGAGGATTGCTCCCTGAATGGGATTCTTGTCCTATGGCCAAAATGAGGTGATCGTAATGTGCCTCCTCCTTAATGTTTGATCACACTACTAGGAGTTGAATGAGTTTTTATGAATAGTACTAAGTTAATTCCATCAAGTAAACTCATATGATTACTAATTCTTAGAAACATGGTACTCCATATAAATATCATCCCCTCACCTTTCCTAGCTCTAAAATTATCATTTCATGGAATCAAATTCACAATTCTCACATGTTTTTGCTCATATGTCTCTCATGGAGACAAATAATGCCTTAATACTTCACACATGATGGTCCTTGATACCTCGATGATATTACTAACTCATTTTAGCTTGTTTTGAAGGGTGTTCAATTATCTACAAAATGACCAAAAATAGCCTTTTTAGGCCTTCAGAGGAAGTAATATCTTATAAAATATAAATGAGTTGATCAATCATCTTAGACACTATTCCCTACACACTTTGAAACACATTGACCAGGATCTTATTAGGACTTTCTTTTTGGTCAGGTTTATGATTTAGGGTTTAGGGTTTAAGGTTTTAGGGCTCAAGGTTCAAGGTTTAGGACTCAGGGTTTAGGCTTTAGTGTTTAGTGTTTAGGGCTCATGGTTCATATTTTAGGTTTTAGGGTTTAAAGCTCAACGTTTAGGGTTTATGGTTTACGTTTTAGAGTTCGGGTTTAGTTTATGGCTCGGGGTTAAGGGTTTAGGGTTTAGGATTTAGGGTTTAGGGTTTAAGGCTCAAGTTTTAGGGTTTAGGGCTCATGGTTTAGGGTTTAGGGTTTAGGGTTTAGGGCTCAGGGTTTAGGGTTTATTGTTTAGGGTTTAGGGTTTAGGGTTCATGTTTTAGGGTTCAATGTTTAGGGTTTGAGCTTAGGCTTAGGGCTTAGGGATCAAGGTTCAAGGCTTAGGGTTCATGGTTTAGGGTTTAGGGTTTAAGGCTCAAGGTTTAGGTTTTAGGGTTTAGGGTTGAGGGTTGAGGGTTTAGGATTTAGGGCTTAGGGCTTAGGGCTTAGGGCTTAGGGTTTAGGGCTTAGGGTTTAGGGCTTATGGTTTAGGGTTTAGCACTCAGGGTTTAGGGTTTATGGATCATGTTTTAAGGTTTAAAGGTTTAAAGGTTATGGTTCACGGTTTAGGGGACATGGTTTAGGGTTTAAGGCTCGGGGTTTAGGGGTTAGGGTTTATGGCCCAAGGTTTAAGGCTTAAGGTTTAGGCTCACCCATTCACTAAATGTAATATTCTATGTCTTACCCATTCTTATAAGTATTGACAGAGAGTATTCAACTAAAAAATTTTCAACTACTTTGTAGGAAGAACATTCAAAGGGATTCATCACGATTTGATGCCTTTCATCTACTGATATTTTGAAGGAGGGAAATTTCATATATCCAAGAAACATTCGGTATAAATAAATGTTACTAAATACATCTATCTTCTATTTCCCATCACATGGGAACTATTTCACTCACTGTAATGTTTTGTGTCTTACCCATTCTTATTAGTATTAACACAAAATATTCAACTGAAATGGGTTCATCTTCTTCCTAGGTAGAACATTTAAATAGAGTAATCACAATTTGGTGTCTTTCATCTTCTTATATTTTGAAGGAGGGAAATGTCATATATCTAGAACAATTTGGTACAAAGAAATGTTTTTTTATAATCTTTTGAATAATTATTTTAGTTGCAAGTTGCCATGAACAAAGGTTTCATTTGAAGGATAAAGCTTGATATGTCCAATGCTTGTGTAAGCTGGAAATTTGAAAGGGTTTATGAGGTCAAGTTTATTTTCCAAGATGCATTACTCTAATGTTTGAAAAAAAAATCACCATATGCAATGACATTCGATTCGGACACTCAATGATTCTTGATTGTCCAATCTTGCCACAAACCCTAGTAGTCCTAGATCCTTGGGTATAAAGAGAAATTGTTGCTTGGATTCCATTTATAACAATAGAGATATTTGTAATTCATGTTATGACCTCTAAATCTGTATGAATTTCAATTTGTTTCAAAATCACATCACACCCTTCACTAGGATTGATGACTACCCCTATATTTTTTAAGGTGCTTTTGAAAGCATCCATGGGTTTATCATAGAAGGAATTATCAATGAATGGAAGGTCACTAAGTCATAGGCCAGTTGACTCCCATTCATAACTAAACAAGAAAGATTTACTAGGGGATTGATAACTCCTTTATGTTCTTAGCCATTCCCTAGTTTCTATGCTTATTTTGAACACTTTAGGAAGTTCTGTCAAATTTACTATCCATTCCAGTAATAGAAGAGCTTTCTCTTTCTCCAGAGGAGAGGATACTACAAGTAATTTGGTTTTGATCCTACACCTCCGTGTTGGTATACTATATGTGTTTCTTCCATTTCCTTTGAGATTAATTTTTTTGTTGCGATGGTTATTTTTCCAACTTCCAATGTGTCACCCTAAACGCATAATACCATACATGGAAATATGAGAAATGTGAAAAAAAAATAGAGTTTAAAGAAATTGGCATTTGATAACACAAGTATATGTGGGGAAAACAAGTTTGGCGAGATGTGTAATATGCATTGTAAGGCATAAGGTAGATGTCATATCATTTAGTTTCTTGTCCCACCTCTCATAAACAAGGTAGTTGTACAAGAATACTCAATGATGGTTCTAGACACAAGACTATGAAATAATGTCCTAATAGTGATATTCAAAAGATGAACTCACTCAAAGACCTACTGAAATGTGTAGAGGTTTAGAGGTTAGAGATTAGGGCTCTAAATTTAGTGTTTAGGGTTTAGGGTTATGGCTCATGGTTTAAATTTTAAGGTTTAGGGTTTAGAGTTTAGGATTTAGTGTTCATATTTTAGGGTTTATTATTTTTGTTTTAGGGTTTAGGTCTAAGGGTTGAGGGTTAAGGGTTTAGGTTGTAGAGTTCAAAGTTTAGGGTTTAGTGTTTAGGGCTCGAGGATTTAGGGTTTAAGGTTAAGGATTTAAGGTTTAGGGTTTAGGGTTTAAGGTTTAGCATTTAGGGCTCATAGTTCGGGGGTCTAGGCTTTATGGTTTAGGATTTAGCATTTAGGGTTTAAGGTTTAGGGCTCATGGTTTAGGGTTTAGGGTTTAGGGTTTATGGTACATTGTTTAGGGTTTAGGGCTCATGGATCAAGGTGTAGGGTTCAAGGCTTAAGGTTTAGGTTTTATGGTTTATAGCTTAGGGTTTAGGGTGCGTGGTTCAGGATTTATGGCTCATGGTTTAGGGTTCAGAGTTATGGGTTTAAGGTTTACAAGTTAGAGCTCAGAGCTCTATTTAGGGTTTAGGGCTCAGGGTTTAAAGTTTAGGGTTTATGATTTAGGGCTCAATGATCGGGGTGTAAGGTTCAAGGCTTAAGGTTTAGGGTTTAGGGATTATGGTTTAAGGCTCATGGTTTAGGGTTTATGGCTCAAGGTTCGATGTTCGAGTTATGGGTTTAAGGTTCGGGGTTACATCTCGGGATCTAGATTTATTGTTTAGGGTTTAGGGCTCGGTGTTTAGGGTTTAGGATTTAGTGTTCAGGGTTGAGGGTTTATTATTTTAGTTTTAGGTTTAAGGTTTATAGTTTAGGGTTTAGGTCTTAGGGTTAATGGTTTAGGGTTAAGGGTTTAGGTCATAGAGTTCAGGGTTTAGGGTTTAGGGCTTAGGCTTTAGGGTTTAGGATTCATTGTTTAGGGTTTAGGGTTTAGGGGTTGGGTTTAGGGTTTAGGATTTAGTTTTTAGGGTTTAAGTTTTAGCATTTAGGGCTCATGGTTCATGGTTTAGGGTTCGGGTTTAGGGCTTAAGGCTCAAGGTTTAGGGTTTAGGGCTCATAGGTAAGGGTTGAATGTTTAATGTTTAGGGTTTAGGGATTAGGGTTTAGGGTTTAGGTTTTAGGGTTTAGGGATGATGGTTTAGGGTTTAGGGTTTAGGTTTAGGGTTTAAGGTTTAGGGTTTTGATTGTAGAATTTAAACGCTAAAAGATTTAGGCTGAATGTCTGAAATCCTAAAATTACCTATGTACTGACCAGATTATACTATAAAAACTATCTCCTAAATTGTGACTAATGGAGCTATGAGAATAGTTCCATAAGGTGCAGAGTGGCCCTAATTTATTATATTTACTAAAATAAATTTAAAGTATAAGAAATAATAAAATATAAATAATAATAAATGAAAAACTTATACTTTTATTTTTGTAAATAAAAGCATGCTAAAAACACATATAATGTTCATATTATACATAACACCTACGTGTTATAGCATGTAACGCCCACTAAAATCTCCCACTTGAGACCCATGAACAACCTAGGTTTAGTTAGAAAAATTATGGAATAAATTTTTTTAAAAAAATGTTAACAACCAAAGTTTCAAGGATAATTAAATTCAACTAATAACTTTTCTCATTATAATAATTATTAATTCCACATTATAAAGCAATAAGTGTAATAAATCCATACCTAGCTCAAATCTCCTTAGGGATTAATTTAATCACTAATTACATTGACATTTTAGCTAAATATTCCTAATTAAAATTTTAGGGTTAAGGGACCAAAACAATTAAATACCCAAGGTATTTAATTCCATAAGATCCAAGACAAGAGAAAGGTTTAATTACGGGGGAGAAAGAATACATGTTTTAAAATTATCAAAGTAAATTCTTACTTACCCACTCCTAGAACTCGGTTAAGGATTCAATATGATTTTTCTCATAATTAATGCACTTAAAAATTCTTTAAAACATTCCCATTAGATAGGGAATTTCCTCACCTTTCTAGTGATATAAATAAGTCCTCCTAACTCCTCATATATCTCAAGTTATGGGCCGACGAAACTTGGGGTAAAATTTTTCCAAGAGCGGGCTTGCAGGCCTGGGAAGGAAAATTTTTCCCAACTCGGGCCTGTGGAATTCGGAGAGAAATTTCACCCAGAGGAGAAAATGTAGAACCATTGGAGAGGGGAAGCAAAATTTTCCGAGATGCGGGCCGGCGGAGTGGGGAAGACATTTAGCACTTTTTCCCTTTTGGGACAAAGGCACAATTTACCTCCATGTGCCCACGAGTCTGTAAGGGGACATGTGTCCAAAATTTCAAACCAAAGGGAAGGCAGGTCACTAGAAGAAATTAAGACATTTATCTTTTTTCCCAAAAAAATGTTAAGGGATCAAAATGATCCGCCTCCGCCATCACCCAAGGTGCCACGTGTCAAGCCCTGATTTGTGCGAGAAAATAGACTTGGGGGAAACTTTCAAATTTTCACCAAAAAATAATTTTTAAAATTAAGGTTGAGAAATCAACCGCTCCTCCACCATCATCTCGTGAAGCCAACGTGTTGGCTAATCATTGGCTGCGGGGAGGCGGGCCGGTGGAGAAACTTTTAGAAATTTTCCCAAAATTTTTTAAAAAGTTTAGTTTTAGAACCGGGGCTCGTGCCCATGAAGTGCTTTTCAAGGCAAGGGTGGGGATGCGGGGCCATGGAGAAAAGTAGAATTTTTGCCAAAAATATTTTGAAAGGTTAAGTTAAGGGTTGCGGGCCCGCGCTGCAGTGAAATGCTTCCAACAGCGAAGGGCGGGGCCACGGGAAAATTTTCCAAATTTTCCTTTTCGAACTTAGATTATTTTTAGACAAAATGAAGGCTTACGGGTTAGCGGAGTAGCGGGGAAACTTCATGAATTTGCACTTTTTGGAAAAAAAGTGAAAAAGGAAAGTTTTAGCTTGCGGGTCTGCCCAAGAATATTTTATTCATTTAAATTTGATAGTTAGATTATTTTTGAAGCCAAATGAAGTAAAAACTTCAGAAGGCCATAACTTTTGATTGGGAACTCGGTTTTTGGAAAACGAGGACTTTTTGAAAGCTCTCGATGTCCTCTTTGCACAAAAACCTTAGGAATTTTATTTTGATAATTTTAAGGGTCAATTTTGAGAAAATGTCTTTCTATCACTTAGAAGTGAACTAGTATTTTTAACTTATCAATTTTGTTCAAATTTTCATTAATTCTTTTCAACTTGCCAAACAAGCATGGAGGATTTTACTTGGAATATTTTAGGATAGATTTCAAGGTTAAATTTTTCTTGATTTATTTGCATTTGAAATTTATCAATTTTATACAAAGAAGAAGTCTAATTTTGCCTTTGCCCGATTTGAAAGGTTCTATAAAATTTTCACAAGTATTTTGGTTTTTTTGGGGTCATTTTGACCTTACAAATAAAATTTGATATTTCATTTTGTCTTTTTGATGTTGCAGGTCATTCTGTTCAATTTCTGATTAATAATTGCCAATATGAAAATTATCTAACAGAGCTCAAATTCGAATAGATTTATTTACATTTGCCAACTTTAAACTATGAATTCATTCCAACCCAATCTAACATACTAAGTTGATTCAAGAAAAGTATTCAAATGCCAAATTACAATTCTAATTTCTAAAACATTCATTTCTAAAGAACAGAGTATTATGACATTTCTCCATACGTATTCACTTTTTCATCCTTCCAACAAAATTTCAAAATACATTCAACAATCAGATTTCAATACCCAATAATGCCATTTGAGAAAAGTAATACAATATTTTATTGATTCAAAGAGATACCTTTACAATTTCTTCTTTCATTCCTCAATTACAATATACAGAATATAATTTCTTTCACATTCTTTCAAAAGCAGAAAAACAGAGTATATCTCTTTCACAATTCAAATTACAACTTTCATAGCCCATACAGAACATCTTTCCATCACAAATAATATACAAGGTCATCCACTTCAAGTGGGAAAAGGTTACAATAAGAAATAATCTCAACAAGGACTGTCAAACTTGTCTTTTTCCATTCCATTTCAAAAGACATCATACAATCTTTCTTTTCCTTTCACAGAATAAAATTTCAGAGTATGTCCTTTCACATTCAAATGGGATTTCATTTCCAAAACATAGTAACTCTTCAACACAAAACATATTACATTGTCATCCACTTGAAGTGGGAAATGGTTTTACAAATAGAAATCTCACAAGGGACTATCAAACTTGTCTTCTTTCTCAGCTCCTAGAATAGCAACATGAATTTCCATCATTCTCCAATTTGATCACAATAGAATAGGGGAAAGGCAATGCTCTCCACCCAACCAAGACATCCAATGAAAAGGAGAAGTCATCCTTCTTCATTGGCCCCGAGCCCCAACCATATTGCAATAGAAATATTTTTTTTCAACACATGGCAACAACAGGCTTCCACAACACAAAGATAGATTTCTCATTCAAAACACAGTCCAAACAAAACTACAGTTTGCAACCACATAAAAAACAACAAACAACACTCAAAGCTTCATCATGCAAGCCAAAGGAGCAAGAAACTATGGGGGATGTTGCTTATGCCTCCCAAAGGGGAAATGGGTATCACCACCTAAGAACAAACCACCAAAATATATATCATTTCAAAACCTTGACATGCCCTTATGCCTCCCCAAGTACCCCTTATTCCTCCCATTTCCTTATGCCTCCCCAACCTCTTATGGCACCCCATAACGAGTAAAGAAATGCAAGTTATTTCTTTGTAAGGTGGAACCCAAATCCCAACTCCCTCCACACTTATACCTCCCCAAAACACTTATGCCTCCCACAAAATACCCCATAGTCTTCTCCTACACCATTCCTAGGCCATCTACCCAACCAAGCCAACAAATAAAAAACACATTCAAACATTCAACCATTCACATATGCATAAAAATGAAAGGAGAGCATTTCCAAGAGCTAAGCTCTTACCTCTCCATGATGGAGTTTGTTCCAAGGTTCAAACACAACAAGCTTTCCAATGCAAAACAATCCAAGATCAACAATCTACAAGCATGCAACAATCTCCAACTTTCTCCCAATTTGCAAGAGCTCCAAAAACCAAAATAAGTCACCAAAAATGAAGTGATAAAAGTGAAGCAACCCCAAAACAAGTAAGGAATTCGAATATATAGAAGAGGGAAGAGAAGAGGATGAGGTGGATCCATGTAGGATGCCACTTCACACATCCTCAACTCCAACACCAAAAGTCAACTTCATTCTCCAATGCATAATAAATAGGTGGGTGAATAATATGACAATTTACTTACACACTCCAAACAAGCCCACACCCCATAAGGACTGAAATTAAAAGCATGTAGAAAGTGCAATTAAAGCATACAACTTGACTTACAAAAATGCATAATGAAGGCTAGATTTAAACTCTCCAACCATAGGTAAGGTTGGTATGAAAATTTAAGAGGTATGGGACAAGTTTAACTTGTCCCACAAGCCTCCAAAATCATCCTCCAAGGAAAAATTCAAATTTCAAAAGAAGGTGGAGTGTTTCATACTCCAAAATTTACTTACATATCTCTTACACATCACTTACACATTACTTACACTTATCTCACAACATTTAATACAAGAGCCAACAACTCCAATAATTACTTTCTTATGTCCCAATTTGATTAATTAATTTTTACCAATATGATTACTCATATTACTTTACCACAATTTATTTAAATAAAAGGGGAACACATCACTTATAAAACACATACATACTAAACAAAGGAACCAAATAAATAAATACACATAACCCTTGGTCACATTTAAAGGTGATCCCCCCATGGGAATCCCTAACAACAATCAAACACACACACAAAAATACAAGTTGCCATGGTGACCTTGTTGAATTCATCTAGAATTCCAATGTGGTTGGTCTCCAATCCCCATGTTTGTTGTGATATTTTTAACCTACAAAATACAAATACCTCCTTCGGCCTTGTGGCCATATCAGAACATCCAAATGAATATAAATAAATTTCAAAATCATCAATATATATATATATATATATATATATATATATATATATCATCAATAACATCTAGACAATCAACAATATCACTTACAATTTCATCAACTATATCATCATCAATTTTAATTCAATTTTCTCGATCTACTCAATATATCCAAATATCACATGTTCTAACAACATCCATAAATATATATAACCATGTCAAACAACATGTCAACATCTATATAAAATGTCTCTAACAATCATCATGCATCATATGTGAATCAAAGTCAACAAGAATCCATGATTTGACATCTAACACCATACTAAATCAAAACTATAATATTGTCCATAATATAGTCAAAGCAGATATCATGATCTATATCAAAAGTGTCGAAGGGAAGTGGGCACTACATCGCGTATGCATTTTGTGTTTTCACTTTTTCCAAGCCATGCCTCGAGGCTTGGATCCGGTTTGGATCCCCAAGCCTAAGGCATGGACCTGTACAAACATAGAAAGTAACGTATTTTTGTAGGAAAATGCAAAAAATCCACTTCTACCATGATAAATCAACATAATATGATTGATTCATTTAAAAAAATTATACCATGACATAGAAGAAAGTTTACTCTTTCTAAAAATATAATTTTTCAAATTTTCTGACTAATATAAGGTTTTCATATTATTTATTTTCTAACTATGCCTTTTTATAGCTATTTTTTGAAGTTTAAATATGCCTATCTTTCATCATGTATCTTTTTTTGGCTCATCAAAATTGAAAACAAATTATACTAGCACAAACTAGGCCTAATTCTATACATATTAAAAAAATCTAATTTTTGATATTTTTGAGGTAGTTAGGGGGCACAATGAGCAAAAATAAATACTTTTTGTACTAGAAAAAAAAATAAAAAAAATCTAAAAAAACTCTAGCACAAACTAGATGCTCGTAGCTATCTTTCTACAAAAGGGTTTTCAAAAATACTAAATGGTGCTCAAAAAATGGTGGGGGCACGAAAGTCACTCTATTATGTTTTTTAACAAAAACATGAGCACTTATTGGTATTTTAGTTATTTGACCCACTTAAAATTATCCATTTTCAATAAAATTTAGTAGCTTATAAACTAGACTCAAAATTTTACAATTCATGTTTATACAACATCTTCCAATTTTGAGTGTAACTATTTCAAAAAAATCTGTACAAGTTGAAGTTTTTTATTTTTCAAAAAAATGTGTCCACTTAAGACCCCTTTTGGCCCCCCAACTTGGTGCACTTGCCCCACATATAACTTTCGTGTTATTCATTCTTGTTCATATTGGGTTTGTTTGCAATGCTTGTTTTGTGTCTTTTTGACTGCTTGTAATATTTTGTTTTCTTCTGCTTATTAATAAGCCATGGTATGTTTTCCTTTTTCCATTTCATTAGGTTTGTTTACAATTCTTTGTATTTGTATTTCAATTTTTTCAAAACCTCACAATAATCCAATAAAATCATATATGTAAAAATCCAAAAAAAAATCATCTACTCATAAATTAAAAAAAAAACAAAAATCATAATACTTTTTCGAACAAACATTTACTTATCATCAAAATCCTACAATTGGAAACCCTTGACGTGAATCTTTCAACATTTCAACATAATCTTGAATAAAGTCATACATTTATCTACTATCCTAGTGATTATTCTATTCTTATAACTATCACTTTCTTCCCTTTACATGATTAGTTACTTTGCTTGGACAAGTCACAAAATTATTTTTCCTTCACGATATAACTTCACCTAGGGAAATTTCACTCAAATCATTTGCACAATGGATCTAACAAGAGTTTCATGAGGAGTAGCTTGACTCTGCTCTTCAGTCTAATCATATTCTTGACTTGGGGGCATTTACATCTACATAATTATGACACACATTAGGGGCATAGCTGATTGTATTCTTTTTCAAAGTTATGTTGCATTGTTGATGTTTACTTCTTGGACCAATTGAAATTAGTGTGATAACATCTTGGTTCCTTTATAACCCTGATGCTTGCACCTCTTTTGTTCATATTGGGCTTGTTTTATTTTTCTCTTTTCTCTTTGTTGTGTGTGTGTGTTTGTTTACACACATATGGGTTAACCATCTTGATTCCTTAATAATCATGGTGACAAATCTATTATGCAACAATAAAATAAAGGTTTCTCTTATATTCACACTCTCTAAATGGCACTCATGCTATGAGACAATTCCTCCCATCCTCATTTTTCAACTTCCTTGTCTCTTTCCTATCAAGCAGTCATCCACCACCTTATTGCATCATCCACCCACTTGAGGGGGAATTCCCTTACCATCCCATCATGTTAGGGCATCCAAATGCTTACCACTTTCCACTCGCTAATCTTCATACGTCTAATATCTTTAAAATACTATTACTTCGTAATAGTGCTTTAAAGAGGGGCAAATGTAGACAATCCATTTACATACCCAAAATTATAGGTATTGTACTACCAAAAAGAGGTTACAGAAACCCCAATGATGATTCAAATCTCTTCGCAAGGTGTTCAAAATCTAGAAATCATGTTGAGTATACATTTACATCCCAAAATACCTTATCCAACCTCTCCGCATGTTTTTGTTCCGACTCCCTTTCCTCTATTTTCTTGCATTTTGGTCTTTAGTTTGAGATCGCCACCTGTTTGGCGCTGGTCCCGTGACCACCGCCAGGATAGGGCGGCGGTGGTCCTATAATCCGCCACCCACACAACGTGGTGGTCTTGTGCGCGTTTTCCAGAATGTTCCAACGCTTTCATCAATGTAAAAATTCAATTTGCATCCGCATTTCTCAACCACTCTTGCTTGCATTTATGTTTTAGCCACCTGGTAAATAGTAATTTCTCTTTGTTTATGATAGAAGAGTTCAATTCAAACTTACCCTCTGGTAAATCCAAATGCTATAAATACCTAGCTTGTTTACAAGCAAATGGCCCCTCACCTTCTATGAATCATTTTCAATGTGTTTTGAAAGTTCTTCAATAAGTTTCAACAAGTTTAGATTTTGTAAAGCTTTTAGCCTCTCGGTTCAAGGCTCCACGGTTTAGTTCTAGACTATGTCCATTTGAATCTTAATTTTGCTTAGAGTCACAAAGTTGTTGTTGTTTCATCATAGGAAGCATAGGTATTAGAGATCTTGGTAGGCTTCTATCGTATCCCTGTAACAAATCTTGCTAGGAATTGCATAGTCAAGCTCCATTCTCTTGCACTATCCCTCTCCTACTTGCATTTTGTTCAAGCCTATGTCCAAGCTACCATTGTTTGAATACCATCTCATATTGCCTCTGTCACATTCTCACTTTTTGAGATTCACGAGAACATGAAGGAATGAAGAGATCACACTAAGGGGACAAGTCACAATACAACTGGATTTGCCACTGTTCTGTAAACTCCAGGTTTGAATTGTCAAGGTTGTAGTTACAATATATCAAATAGAGTAGTAAATCATTTTATTTCAGTTAAAGCTTGCTTTCAGTATTGCCAGGGAAGCTGTGGGGAATGATAGTTTCCGAGAAGCTATGATTCATTCCTCACTTCTGAGGTGAGATTGAAAGTCTTTCAATCAAATTAGTTAGTTGCTTAATATCTAGGATAAATTCACAAATGCATAGGCAAGTAGCTACATATGGCTACCTTGTTTGTTTTAAATTCCATTATTAGATTAATTGTTCATTATCTGAATATATTAGAATAGTTGCTCTTTAAATTTAGTTCAAAATCACATCTTTGGAAAATACAAAAAAAGGAATACAAGCATAGTGTAGATTCATTTCATAGTTAGTTTTCTTCTTTCGGTCAAGTTTGATTATCTCTTGTATGACAATTACGGGACCTAGAGAGCCCAGAGACTATGTGTTTGAACGAATAATACCTTAGCCAAATCTCTTCACAACACTGACCGATATAGATCAAGGTCTTAGGATTCATGTCTTTCGAACAACAACAAACCCACGAGCAATTAGTGAGAAATTGAGGGAATTAAATATTGAAGATGAAAAAGCACACAGTTCTGGTTGAATCAACCCAATTATAGATTGCCTTAATAGGATATCCGCATGACCATACAAGAACCTAAAAGAGAGAAAATATATGGTTGTGATCCACTAATTCCACAACCAAATGTAGGAGACCTTCTTATCGACATAGATACAGGCTTACATATACAAGTAGCCATAACACCTATAAGCTATTCTGAGAAGATCACACAACTGTTAGTTTTAAACATAGAAGATGAAAAAGCTTATGACTACTGGATAGTTGGAAGAAGATATTGATTCCCCACATGACCATAGGAGGTCCACAACAACCATGAACTTACGGTTGTGATCCCCAGGTCCCACAACCAAATGGGCATGTTAATCAATCAGACATTGATACACCAATTTACGTACACTTATATTCAGATCCTCACCGCTTCCACCGAACATTATTACATAGTTTTCCATGCTAAACGTACCACCAATCAATCGATAGGGTTTTGACTAGACCAGAGAATCACCCATAAAATTCTGGAAGACTCATTATGCCTCACACCATCATTTGTATGACCTTGTCTGGGAATATACACGAAGCACCTATAGGTCATTTTCCACGTATCCAACAACCAATAGATAGGATCTCGACAGAGCTCGACATTGATTGAGCCTCCGAGCAACCATTATATTTGAACGATCTATTACGCCAATTCAGGTTAATAGAGATCTTTCTTTGCCTTAGATCGCGGATCCCATTATTACGCATTGAGGATATAAGATTGCCCAACTAATTTGTTTATATCCACATATACTTCATTTCCACCGATTGTCTCGTCTGACCTCGGGAGGTGGAGTACGAGAAAGGCTCGTAGGTTCTCATGCTACATGTGGAGAAAGGCTACCCTAAAAATATATACATATTTCTAGTTTGCTTTTATCCAATTAGAATTAATTAAAGTAATTTATCCTACCACAATATACCCCTTCGAATTAATTTTTCATTCAAATAATCCCTTTTAGAATTAATTAAATCTAATTCTATCACATAAGCTATATTCCTAGCCTTTTTAGAATTAACTAATTTAATTCTACCACATTTTTGGAATTAATTAAATTAATTCCTAACACCTTCTAGCTAATACAATTAAACATTTATTTATTTAAATGGTTAATTATCTCCTCACAATTAATACTAATTTAATTCTACCATGCTCTTGGAATTAATTAAATTAATTCCTAACACCTTTTAGCTAATATAATTAAACATTTATTTATTTAAATGGTTAATTATCTCCTCACAATTAAATACTAATTAAATTTAGTTATTTAATTCCACCTATTCCAGTCAACTACACTTGAACTACACTTCCCTATCCCACTTGGACTCCACTTCTAGATTCCTAGAAGTGTGGGGGCAATTGATTGTACACACAATTCAAATTCCGGATGTAACTTCTGCTATTCCAAATGTCCATTGCCCTTGTAAATCTGCAACTACCAATTGCCAAGTCTACTTGCTAACTTGGGTGATTCAACCATTAACCTGGAGCTTAGTCAATGTCAAATCCACCTTTCATGGCTCTACCCTCAGCTATAAAACAAGCCATTTCCTTTGTAAATCCATCCTTGGAGCTTTGAGAAAATTACATCAAACTTCTACCAATTTGACATCCACATCCTTGTGAAATATGTTGATAGCATCTGTAAATCCCTTTAGAGAAGTAATATCAAATAGCATCCACAATTCAAACTTCAACAAGACCAAACAAGCTTAAAGATTCTACGGTCTTATGTTGAGGTTTGCAAGAGATCTATAGTGAAGGTAAAAATTGTGTTTTGTTTATTTATCTTCTTTTGTCTATGGAATTTTCCTTGCATACAAATCAGTCTCTCAAAAATATACCACATGTTATATCATTTAGTGATGAGGATATACCTACATCTTGTTTTTGACAATCCATTTGCACTTTTTCTTATCACCACTACTATTAGCGTTATTTGTATCAAGTGTGTGCTCATTGACAATGGATTTTCTATAAATCTATGTGCTCACTCCCTTTTCGAAATTTGGCATTCCTAATGATCTAATTTTTAAAACTCTACTATCATTCGTTGTTATGATTCAACCACTCACACATGCATGATTATTATTACTTCCTATACAAGTTGGGCCTAATATTGTTCCTACAATATTCTTTGTTATCGATGCCTCATTTCAATTTAATCTCTTGTTGGGTAGACCATGGATTCACGCAATGCACATTTTCCCTTCTATAATTCATCGATGTGTTAAATTCTTACATGATGGCTATGAACATACCATTGTTATTGACCCTAATCCATTCAATTTTTCCACATAGAACTTATTCTGTTATGCATATTCCTCCATCACAACCTATTCCATATAGAAATATTGGTACATATGATGTTGGTCAATCTAGTGCTTCATAGCCTTCTTCCACCTTTACAAGCATACCATCCATTTCTAATCATACTATTGATATCATTTCACCCACCTTATCAACTTCCATCACTACCACTCCTCTTCGACACCTATTTTTCTATGATCATGATTATCAGTTTCTTAGTGACATGGATATTGTTATGATATTTTGGATAACATGTTGTTAGACTGTATGGACATTATGATTATCAGTGTATTTGTGACTCTTATTATGGATTGTATGGATTCCTAGCGGACATTGATAGATATTGTAGTACATGTTGATTTAGCATTGCTTTACTTATATGCTAACATCTTGGACTCTTGAAAGTGGCGATTATGTTAGATGATTTGATTAACCATGTGTGCATTGATGTTATGGTTTATTAATAATGTGAAGATATTAAGTGATCAGTAGTATGTTGTCGAATGCACCTAAGTAGGTATAAATTGTAGTAAGTATGTGAATCACATGGTTGTCATAAAATATGAATTGTGATAAATGGTTATGCATAGACATAAGGTGATAGTAAATGTCAATGGATATTGTGAATTGTGATTTTAAATAATAGATTTAGAATAGAATTGCTTAACCATGATAATGATGTAGCTAGGTTGTATGATGATGTTATATGATAGATGATATATGTGTTTTAATTGCTTGATGTATTGATATGGCCTTGAGGCCAAAGGTGGTATTGTCTTGGTTATTGCAGGAAACGAGAACACAAAAAATAGGAGGGACTAGGAAGACCAACCATGAAGGAATGCCATGTGTTTACAACATGGTCACCTTGGCAGTCATTTGTGTGTGTATGTCATCATGTTGCTTGTCATTTGTTAGGAGGTATCCATGGGGGAGCAACCTCACAAGTGACCATGGGTGTAAATGTGTTTTTTCCTTTTATTTATTTGTCTTAGTTGAGTATGTGGTTTTAATGAATTTTAATGTTTTCCCATGTCCTTGTGTTTATTAGTGTGCTCTTGATTAAGTTAATTAATTATGTGGATTATGCAAATTAGGTGATGTGACAATGGGGGAAATGAATGTGGTAGATAGTCCTTATTTTCTTTATGATTTTGGATGGATTTTATTTTATTTTGGTTTGTGTGCCCATCCCCTTTTCAAAACTCGGATTCGGGCTTTGAGCCCATTTTTGGAGGCTTGTGGGACAAGTTTCACTTGTCTCATACTCCTTAAACTCTCCCACCAACCCAAACTATGATATGGGGGTCAAATTTAACCCTATTATGTGTTTTTGAAGGAGAATAGGCAATTAATTTCCACATTTTTCCTAACTCTCTTAATGATGTCCTTGAAGTGTGGAATGGTGGATTGTGTGTGAGAATAGAAGTGTTCATACCTTCACCTTACTCATTTATGGAGTCTTGGATTATGTGTTTTACTTGTGAGGTGGATTGGGAGAAATGATGTGGCATCCTACATGGAGCCACCTCACCATCCTCTCCACCATTTTCTATTTATTGGAGTTTCTTAGTTGTTTTGGGGGTTACTTGTTTGGGGATTTTGGAGAGAGATTAGATAGGAGCTGTTTGCATTATGGAAAGAAGTGGGAACTTTGTTGCTTGAAGGTTGAAGGAGCTATCAATGGCAAGGTAGGATCTATACTTGGTGTTTTGTTTCCTTGTTTGTGCATGGAATTGTGAATTGTGTGAATGCATGTGTTTTTGTATGGGTTTGGGTAGAACTCGGCCTTAAAATGGTGATGGAAGAGGTAAATGGAGCCATTGTGGAGGTAAAAGGGAGTGTGTGAGGTTTTTTGGATGGAGTGTGGGAAGGGATATCCACCTATGTGGAGTTAAAAGGAAACTATGTCATGGTGTATCTTTCAAAATGGAGAGATAAGGGGTGTCATTGTGTATCTTTCAAATGGCGAGATAAGGGGTTTTGTGTGTGTGTGTGTAATGCACTTGAAGGCTATGGGTGGATCCCTATCCCACTTGGGAGGTATAAGGATATGGCCACCATATTTTCCTTCTCCTTTGGCTCAATTTTGAGCCTATGTGCTTGTTAAATGTTGCAGATTTTCCCTTTATTTGTTCTATGTGTATTGCAGTCTTATGGTGTGTATGCATGTGATATTTGAAGCCAATTTTGTGAGGCTTCCATGGTTGTGAACATACCTTATTCCTTCTTGGTTGGGGCTCGGGGCCAATGAGAAGGTTGGCTTCACCTTCTCATTGGATTAAGGCCGAGAGGCGAAGAGCGTTCATGTGCATACGCAAATTTATTTATATACAAATTTCAATAGAAATTAGGTTATTTTTAATTTTAGTTTTTATAAATTTAAAACAACTTTTTAATTTTAATAGAATTTATATTTAATATATAATTAGTTAGTTTTATAATATTTTTAAAATAAAATAACTACATGCTTTAAAGACAATTTTATTATATGTAAATAATAATTTTTAAATATAATAACATATTACATATTTTTGGTTAAAAACAATTTAAAAAAACAAACTTAGTTTAAAACAAAAAAATATGTAAAAAACTAAATTTAAAACATTAAAAACGAACAATATTAAGTTACTTATAAAAAGTAACTTGCAAAACATTAAATTTAGAAGGAGACGTAATCTGTAAAACATTAAATTCGAGAAGGAGACATTTTGGCAAAGCACTTTGGTGGTGGTTACATGCAGGGTAGTTCACGCAAACCCTTATGAGTGGCACTAACATGGCGCCTAGGTGGCACATTTTGGCTCCAAATCCTTTTGGAGGATAATTGTAAGCCAAAATCTGCCACTTAGGTGCCACGTAATTAGGGTAAACGAACTAGTAAAATTACAAAATTTTGACACAAAATTCAGATTTTTATTAGCTTTCTAAAAATGTAATTTTCATTTTTTAAAAATTTGTTTTATTATTTATTTTTAATTTTTACTAACATATGGTATTTTAGGACAATCAATAGTACACAATCAACCAAATTTGAAAAATAGTAGAATATATCAAAAAAATTGAAAAAATAAACTTACTATTTATTGAAGTCTTCTTCATACCTATGAAAAAAAAACTCAATTTATAATCTTAAATTTTATTGGCATAGACATATGTACACTATTTATTTGAAAATATTTTTACTAAATAATTAATTAAAAAAGTATATAAGTAAAAAATATGAAAATTTGAAAGAATCTCAAAATTCAAATATTAAAAATACATCTAAAATTTCATGGTTAAAAATAAATTTTCATATAAATAAACCACCCAAGGACAAAGTCATTACTCTTTATAACATAATAAACAACGTATGAAAAAATTAAGAAAAAGACCTTATTTTTGACAATTTTATTTTTAAAAATATACATGTATTCTACACTCTAAACACAACATTTCATTAGTTTTTGAAATTTCATGAATGTGTATTTTGTGGCTATTACCTTTATGAAAATCAATGAAACTGAAAATTCATGTTTATAAAGGTACAAATCGTACCAAAAAGTGGGACATTTTATTGTGCTTTGAATCTTTATTGATTTTGTTTCCTACCTAGATCGTCATCAAAACCAATTCTATTAATTGCCCAACTATTTATAAAATATTTTATTTATTTAGTACTTTTTTTTGTCTCATCTATAGCAATTTTAAGAATTTTAGATATTAACATAACACTTTAAAATATTTATATTTAAATAAATATATATCAATAATGATGTTAATAATAATATTATTATTTTGATTGATTAATAGAAAATAGGGTGAAGTTTAGTCTCATCAAAACGATGGAGAGAAGAATCGCTAACCCTAGTGATGCAATGGGAAAGGGAATGGACAGAAACCTAGCTCGAATGGTGGTGAAGGGAACAAGGATGACATTGACATGAGGAAGGAGGTTGGAAATGGCTCGGGAGGTGGATTTAAGGCGACGAATCAGGTTAGAGGCAGCCAAAACAGACATAACAGAGGCGTCGTCCCCTCACCGAAATCATTCAAGGAGGCATTGCGTTTAAGGGGGCAAGCCCGTAACTAGGCTTTCTTGGTCGATTTAGCCGAGGAAGCCTTCGATCTAGAGATTAAAAAAATCAACAGTTGATGCTTATTAAAGGGCTTTGTCAGAGAATGCCATCATAGGTCGATTTAATGGACTTTGGCCCTCTTCTTCAGCCTTGTATCAATGGGTGTTTGAGAATTGGACAAGCAAGTGTGAAATTTCACTATGCTCGAAAGGTTTTTTCATTGTTCATTTTAGAGACCATGGGGATTATCAACGGTGTTTTTCTGAGGGCCCTTGGTTTTGGGGCAATGCTGGTTTATATTTAACTCCATGGTTCCCAGATTTCGATCCTAATACTCACCTAGTCACAATAATGCCGGTCTGGGTCAGGTTACCCAACCTACCTTTGCATCTCTGGTATGCCTTAGAGGATATCGAAATGTTTTGGGTAAATTCATAAAAGAAGATATGGAAAGAATTCAATCGGGAATGTGCACTTTCGCAAGATTGTGTGTTGAAGTAGATTTGAGTAAAGGCCTGCCGGATAACATATTTATGAAATTTGGGAATTTGCAGCGATCCCAACCCTTGGATTATGAGAACACCGCCTTTTGGTGTCGAATTTGCAAAAATCCAGGTCATCTACATGCCTCATGCCCGCTTAACAAAAACACCAAAAATGTTAAGAAGGGTGCTTCAGGATGGGGAATTCTCGAGTCCAGATTTAGTTTCGGTCATGACTTTTAAGGAAGATCCGGGTAAAGCGAGCAATGAGACTGGGGTGAAAAAATTAGCAGAGGAAGTTACGAATAATAAAAATTAGCGAGAGGAAGTTGCAGGTGACACGAAGCGAGGGCATTCACCCGAAAAGTATGACTCTGAGTCGGACAATTTATCAGATAACGTGGAAGCTACAAATGAAAATAATCTTATGTTGGTTGTTGCTTCAGATCAAGGCAAGTGGCACAAAGTGTCAAAAAGAAAAGGAAAGAAGGGACAATTTGCAAACATTTTAGATTATTTCCCATCTCAGGGCGGAAATAATTCCTTCTTTATGTCGTCCCTTCCTCTGGGCCATTGTTGGGCTCTTGTGTGGTGTTGTTTGGTGTAATTTCAGCTAGCTTTGATTTTTGTCTTTTCTCGGGTGGTACAGTCTCTTTGCTTCTATTGTAAACCACCATGTATATATTATTTACATTACTATATTTTGTAAGGGAGGGGACCCAAGAACCCCCTGGTTCATAGCTCCGGTCAAAAGTGTTTACCTTATAAAAAAAATTATTCTTATTATTTTATGTTCTCCACAAACATATAATTGGCATTCACAAATAAGATAAGAAGTTATAATGCACATTCCTCCATCTTCACTCAACTAACATTGCGGATGTCGTAGGTGACGACGATGACGATATGCTTGATGATGTAGGATCGATGTATCTTAAAATTGCTTCTATGAATGACGTGATCTCGTAATAATATATTATGATCCTTATGCCAATAAAGACCAAGATACATTAGAAGTGACCCTCTCATTGACGTAATGATTAAATGGTGGGAGATATGTATGTTTGTTACCTAGCTACCTAGAATAGATATGCTTCTTCAATATATCTCAAAATTGTTCCTACGACTATGCTTACCTTAAATGCCTTATTAAAACCTACCTCTTCCATGCATCCTAAAATTGCTTCAAAAAGAGAGCGATGTAACATTACACCTCCTCTTAGTAGGAATGCTAATTTTTAAAGTTCGATGAAGCAATTGGAAAAGTAGAAATCAAATTTTTATAGCCATTTAAATTGTTGTAAACACGGCATTGACAATATTGGCCATAACCCTAACGGAAAAACGTAAAACACCCCCAAAAAACCCTAACCCAATGCCTTTATAATGCCCTGCAAACCCTAAGAAAGAAGAACCCATGCTCTGTAGGATGCCATTTCGTGCTGCGAGAGAGGGTTTTCTGCAGGAATAATAAGGATGGAAGGGGAATCAGTTTGATTCAATGGCCGATATTGTTTTCTGCAGCCCGGAGATAGGCGATGCCCTACACTGACTTCATCTTTTACCCTTTTGTCAGCTGGTTTAGATTTAGCTGTATCTGATTGATCATTTAATCTCTGCATTTGTTTGATTTTGTTTTCTCTTATTTAGAAGCAGACAGAGGGGACCGATAAGTTTGGCTCTGTGGTTAATATATTTGATGCCACAGAGATGAATACGGATCCCAACATTGATTCATCCTTCTCAGTCTATCAGATGGGTTATATTTTTATTCCAAACTGATCATATGGGGATGATACATCACAAATTCACAATGGGTTTTTAATGCTTGCTTCGTGTTTTTTTAGCTCTGTATGTGCGTTTTGAGTTTAGTTGTTTGCAGTCAATAGTTTAGCGAGTCTCAGCCTATGAAATCTCTGAAAAATTCGTCTTTGTTGTCTACAGACCTTCCACCTATCGAAGAAACAACTTTGCCTCAATAAATAAATAAATAAATGTTGTCTCTTTCCTGTGGCCATCGTATGGTTTACCTTCTGCCACCTGTGTACATCTGCCACATGGACAGCCTCTATTGTGCCACATCATCAGCGATAGACACATCATCTGCCACATTGATAGCCTTTGTAGTGCCACGTCAATGAATTTCTACAGACGAAACTCAAATCTCATAACGCAAAACATTAAGGCCTTGGTCACATGGAAGGGGACTCCTTAAGCGTTTAACTAGAAGTGCCGAGAAAATTTAGGAATAACTTTGTTCATTTAATGTACCTATCATATTTATTTCTTTAACAATAAGGGGAAAGGGGCAATCAAATAAAAACTAGCTAATAAAGTAAGCCACATAAATAAATTAATTAATAAAATGGTGACACATACATAGGTCATAAAAGGTGATTCTATTTTCAGTTAATGGGTTGCCTTAAATTCTTTTGTATTCAAAAGTATTCATTTTAAATCCCTTAAATCTATATGTTTGTCATTTTTTAATTAATGAGATAATTCAAAAATTGATTTCTATGGTCGCCTTAAATATTAATTGACTTTACTCCACAAATTTGTTTTAGTCATTTACATTTGAAAAACAATACAAAATAAATAAATTATTTCAATTTTATTTATCTTGGATAGTATAGGACCCATTTTCCTATTTATATGGAATGTTATCTGTTGACTTTATCCCAAAAATTTACTTTTACTTCAATGCTTTATATTTGAAAAATAATGCATAATAAATAAATTATAATCCACTTTCCTATTACTCAATTTAAAAATATATATAATTTTTTATTCATTTACAAATACTAATTTTTAAGTATGTGAGTGGTTGAAAATTTAAAACTTATTAATCATACCCAAGGTAATTATAGATCCACTTCCTATAAACTATGGTGGTTGTGATGAAATGTAATATTACCAAGTAAATATAATGTTTTTAAAGGACTTCGGAATGTTTTCTGCAACGATGTTAAATTTGACGACCTCTTGGATGTTTTTCCAAAGTGATTAATTTCATGTTCTCAATCACTATTACATGTTTGTACCTCCCATTGGGAAATCAACGATAAAAACTCAAAACAACGTTGTGATTTTGGCATTTTCTACTTGCTTTTAATGAAATAGATTGTTGTCACACTTCTTTTTTCGTAAAATGGTGCCGTGAGCAAATCATGATCAGAATGCAGAAATTGAAGTGAAATCGATAAAATAAGCAGGGAAAATACTATCCGTCAAAATTTGAATGAGAAAAGACCTATGCGGATTCCTAAACCTTATTTTACCGCAGAAAAGTCGTTCGGTCAAAATATCTCGAGCTAATTACGAAAATTTTCCTTCACCCATGCTTAATCCTTGGAGAGGCGTTGAGCAACGTAGAAAAGCCGCTCGTTTGGCGAGCGCTATGGTGAGCTCGACAACAATAAGACTGTTATGGTTATGGCTACAACAAAATACAGAGCTAATTTGGGACTACACATGAGCATTCTATCATGGATCCATCACTCTAGCACCATGTACAGATCTGTTGGTTTAATTTCTAGAGCTCTTTTGTTTGGATTCTTCTGAGTTAGATTTTGTCAAATCTCGGGTTACTCTACAGATTTGACAACAAATTCAATCTGACCGATTTAGAGTTGTATCTCGTTGCATGATACAGTCTTGAATGAAATTCACAGTGCCTCAGTCTGATTCACATCACTAACTTCTACTTTGTATCCTCATGCAACGAGATCTCCCTCACCCAATGCGTGACCATCCGTCCTCCACCTCAACTGGTACAAAAATTGAATTTTCTTTAGAGTCCTGAAAATCCCGTACGGAGCGTGGAAGCAAACGAAAATGCAGTGATGACGATCTTCACCACTCCCTTACGTTAGTCTCTACTCTCCCTCTCTTGTTTCTTCTCCCCTAATTTGACAAAACAAGAAATTAATCCAAGGTATTCTTCCTAAAGTTGACCTACAATTTTTGTTCTTTTTAATGTTTATTACATTATATTATTTGCATTCGCCCCAAAATTGTTTGATTTACCTTCACATTCTTTTGGAAAGAACAATGCTAATAAAAAAGAGAGCCTTGTCTCGTTGAATGAAAACCGGTAGTTGCCTTTCTCTATGGAAATGGATTACATAGATTACCACCAAAAAATGTATTTATACTTATCATACATATCTTTCAAGAATTTTGTCAAACAGTTCAAATGCTTGCATGTTTTGCATAGATATATGCCAAGGCACTTGCAGCTATAACATCCGACTAATGTCCCTTCTCCAATATGCCTCACTAAAGAACATGGTCAAGATCATACTAATCTATTTAGAGGCACTAGATCATTTAATGTGCTAGCTTGGCTCATGTGATTCCACTTGGTAAGGACCTTCACAAGCTCCTATAGTGCAAATCTCTTTGTCAATATGCATTTCTACTAGAAATTAATCAAACTTAGTGGAATAAGAATGCAAGGATTCATTGAAGCTATCTAGAAAGAGAGGAGATATGTGGTCAAGAAAATCGATCAGATTGAACACCTATTTGTTGCATTTGGTGGAACTGTTTCAAAGATCCTATTATGGTGCAGGGTGGGAGTCTATTGGGAAAGGTGAATTGTAATTATCTCTATCTACAAACATAAATAATCACTTCCATATGGAATCTCTAACTTCATACTTGTGGATATGGGTTTTGTAACCAAAAGACTAACAATGTCTCCAATAAGGTGCCCACTTTACCTGCCATTTATTCATACAAGCAACTAAAGACTTGAGATATCTTTGCTATAGTGTAAAGACACCAATTATTGCAAAAATGAATCGCATAGAAATAAATTCTAATAGGAATACAACATTTGTTTTTCAAAATCAATGTTATATTGTCAAAATATTATTTTGAACATCAAAGATGTGTTCTTCCCATGAGAGGTCTATACTGAAAATTGTGCCCTTTAATGCTCGATTTGTATAAAGAATAATTAATTTAATCTAGAGAAAACTCAATTTGAACTTGAACATGATCTTTTCCTCCTAACCAGAAGCCTCTCAAATTGTATAGAGACTAATTACAAGTGCATGCTCTGCTTATAGAGACAATTTGTGTCCCAAAAGAAATTAACTACACATCCGAAACTAAAGCTTCAATGCTACATGGAACACACAACCTTGTGTTTCTTACCAAAATACCAAACCAAGGCCTTCATCTAGGCATCATAAAAAAGTTAATCACTCACCTTTCACTCAAAAACAATAGACATTGGCTCAAATAGCCTTCAAAATTAAAACTTCTTCTTCTAACCACCCACCCCTACCCTAAGAGTTGCCTCCACATCCTCAGCAAAATGCAAATAATTCTTAGTAGCATTAAAAAGACGAGGAAAAATCTCCCATATCCTCTTCAACACACTATAGTACAAATTTTTGGGGAAAACGTTCAAAATTAGTCTTTTCTCTTCCAAAGAGGAAAGATATTACAATTAAGTGGCATAGAACAACGAGGGAGGATATAGGCAACAATGTTGTGACCTCACAACTGATATTTCTTGCTCCAACCGTATTGAATATGTTTATCAAACCAAAATTAGTCAATATGGAAAAAGTATTGGTTTTATTTTAAAAGGAAGGGAATGTTACCTTATGGACTCTTTAATGAACCATTTCAACCATGCATCTCAATCTAAATTGGGCAAGTAGATGGATTGATGAAAGAGTTGTGGGAGATGTAGATATGATTAACGATTTGATAGTATTTATGATATATTACTTATCTATCCCTGCGGTGCCTTGAATAATCAATTTTAATGGAGGTAGATGACTTCTTTGCAAGAGGTGGTGGATAATAGTTTCGAAAGCCTATTTTTGTTTTGAAGAAAAAGGAGATGTAGAAGATGTGTAGGGTGATTGCATGTTGGTGACAATATTGTTGACCTTATCAACCCTGATGAAAGATTGACCAAAAACATGTAAAGGAGGGGGACATTTTGAAGACTCCAATTATTCTTTGTATTGAACTCTTGGTGACACAAGATATATAAGATATCAAGATATTGTGTTTCCAGGATGATTTTGATCCAAAATATACCATTCATTCAATTCTTCACGAGCATGAATGTTTTCATTATCATAGCCGCATTCACTTTCTAAGTTTACTTGAGTTGGTATGGAGTGGGTGATGCCAAGGTAAGTAACTATTTTTGAACAAGTCCCAGTTAGAAATGATTTCCTAGGGGTAGACCCAATATCGGAATAAATCTTGTGAAAAGGCTTGTAAAAAGGGGCTCAGACCAACAAAAAAGTTCAAAAGATGGCAAGTAATGCGTTGGAATGTGAAAAAACCTTGGATAGGCATAAACAATTGCTAGACACAAACAAAGCTGCCATTTATTCCCATTGCGATATTTGTTGTAACTACAGTCTCGACAACTTGAATAAGAGGAAACAAATTCATATTTGAAGGCCAGACCTTATATGCATAAAAAAAGGTTTGTTTCATGTGTGAGAGAGTCAGATATAGAAATTCATTACAATACCTTCCTCATGACATTCAATGAAACAAACAATGTTGAATGAGGGTGAGCCTCCCAACAGGCATTGTATCGACATTGAATGATAGAGTGTTTTTTGCACAAACATGTGTGCTTAGAACATTTTTGTGCCGTTGAACATGATTAATAAGCTCTTCTAGGTCTACAAGTGGGGAGGAAGAAAGTACTTTCTTTGTTTGTAGCAATAGATACTCGATTGGAGGGGAGCGCGGGTTCTAGGCGAACATGTACTTATCAAAGTATTGTTTAGTTGTTTCTATAGATGCAGTATCTTCCTATTCAATAACATCTACATTAGGAACATTCTCAAGCCATATATATACAACTGACTTTCAACACTGTGTTATAACACTTCTCTAGAAAAAACTTTCTTCCTCCATTAATAATGATAATTCAAGGTACTGCAAGGACAAGAAAATCATACCTTGTTAATGTTATCAAGTCTGCATTCACCTCTTCGTCACCTCCTGGTCTTTCACCCTTCCTTTTACTTGCACCTATCAGGGTTGTAACTTTCAACATTTCTTCCTCTAATATAGACGCCAACCTCCGCATTCCCATATAGGAACTCATACCATCAGAAGGTCAAGCATTGGCATATTTTACAGACTCCCTTAAACATGTTGAATATATTCTCATTGATGAAATGAGTTTCATCAGGCCAAAACTGCTCACCAAAATTGACTACCGCCTCTATGAAACATTTCCTGATTCATGGACTTATGAATTCCACAACAAATCTATCATCTTTGTCGGATCCTTAGGAAGCTTCCATATTTCATGGACATTCCTATGTATGCTAGCAATTCATATGGTGTCAACCCCTATAAATCATTTCTTACTTCCATCTCTATGAATTCCATCTCCCGCCAACAAGGTACATCTCTTGCACAAGTTTCCTTTCTAGAACTAGCTCCTCAACATCCAATGCTAATCCATTGTTTTAGGACTGGGAACTTCTCATGTCATGAAGTTAATCCGCACTTACTCAACATGACATCTTTACCTTCCAAGAAACCCCCCATTTTTGTAAGGAATCAACAAGTCAACCAACACAACCTTCAAATGTTGAAAGGACTGAACTCTCAAGTTTCCAAATCCATTTCTCAAAATACCAGGCGCAATGAATCAGGAGATCCAAATGATGATCAGTTGCAACAAAAAGTTCTTCTTTGCAAGAACCAGAAACTCATGCTCATAGCTAATATACGGGTAGAGACGAGTCTTGTCAATTGTTTAACTAGCTATATTGTCGACATTTTTTTATGACGCTTCCTTTGGATCACATGATCTACCATTATCTGTTGTCATAAAATTTGATCGATATACTGCCCCATTCTGGGATCTTGACAACCTTCCCATATTCCAACCCTCTTATTTCCAGGGGGAATCGCAGGAAACTACCATGCAAAATGTCTTGAGCTTTAACTATCCACAAGTCACAAGGTCTTACTTTGCATAAAGCCACTATTACTATTAGCAACACCGGAGATACAAGGCCTTACCTTCACATCTATCTCTAGAGTTCCTTCCTTATCCAATCTTCATATTTTCCCTCCCTTCTCCTTTAAACGTTATTCTAAAATATCCAAAGCAATGCCACAGAAATGAGGAATCGAAGCTACAATCTCTTATCCTCTTCCCGACCCCTTGAAAAACATCTTGTTTCCCTTCCACTCCCTTCCACACTTCCTATTATGTCTTCCTCTACTCCTCTATTTACCCTCCTCTTTTCATCTCTACGTTTTAGTTCTCTATTCCCCCTTCTCCTTCTACTCACCTTACTATATGTTTTTTTATTAATATAACTTCTCTTTATAACACAATTTTGGTCCCCATTTCCATTAATTCATCAAATTCTGGCACTCGGGCAACATAGTTGGACTTCCCCTAGTAGCACAAGAAGGCCCTGGAGGTGATCCACCTCCAACGCCACATTGTTTACCTAAATATGAATATGTAGAAGCACATTGGAGATCACCATAGATTTATTATAAATTGAGAAAGATTGATCATCTCAGTGAAATTAACAAAGAAAAAAATATTTCTTTCTTTCCATATCCAAAATAGAATCTCCCCTCTGAAAACATGTAAAATCTGGGTGAACAGGGGAAGTTTGGGATTATCTCCCAAGAGGATATGTTGCCAAGTGAAATAGTGGGGTCGTGAAGGAAAAAAAATGAATGGATCCAATTCTAGGAAATTTGAGCTTTGGGACAAAACTAGAAGACATGCAAAAGTGTTTCCAAATGTCCACAAAAGGGGTAGTTGGGAGTTGGGTTCCAATTTAAACAAGACAAACCCCGATAGGAAGGCCTTGTTGTAGAATTCACCAAAGGAAATGAGCAATTTTGGGCTCCACACATATAGTCCAAATAGTTTCAAATCGCCTACCCCAGGAAGACAGAGTAGTGGAGTGAATTCCCTAATGAGTATTAAGTTTTTCCACCATGGGAAAATGGGGCGAGAGCCAACGATAGCCTTTGTTAGCTTTGTAGTTACAGAAAGGAGTAACATCATACAACTTTCAGTTTGTCCACCACGGGTGAGAGGAATGTACAACAATCTTATGCAACATGTGATCAGGAACCGAATTGATCATAATAGTGAAAGTATCTTGATCTTGGTTGGAAAGTCAAAACAGAGCTTTAAAATTCAGCCAAGAGAACCAAGATTGAGTGTTTTGCCAGAAGAAGTCCTCGATGGTGCGAATTCCGTGCTTAAAGAATTTAAGCGCGAAGATTCTCGGGTATCTTAAGATTGAAAAATCGGCGATCACCAGAGAGATTGTTGATTAAGAGAAAGCCCATTATGAAAGCCATCCCCCTTCCACAAAAGCTAGGGTTTGACACATTCCCACGCTTTCCAAATACTCTTAAGCATAAAGGTGCCAACAATTTTGATAGGCACAGGAGTGATGAGAAAATTGACAAACCCTAAGCCTTTCCATGTAGGGCGGCCATAAGGAGAACCTTCTGCAATGCCATGTCGTATGAGAACTTTCCAAGCTTCTTGGCCAATAATGCTTCTGATAATCCACTTAGCACAAAGAGCTTGCCCTTGACGTTGAATGTGAATAAGCTCGAGGCCTCCATAATTGCGAGGTAAACAACATATATCCCAAGCTACATGATGAAAACCTTTTCCAGTAGAAGCATTAGCCCATAAGAAAGCTTTGAGCAGTTTTTCCAGCTTCTGAATGGAGGCTTTGGAAGGAACCCAACAAGATGAGTAGTAAACATGGGTGGTCTGCAAGAACTTTAGAGCAGATTTGGAATTTTCCAGCTAGGGATAAAGGCTTGGTGATCCAATATTCCAATTTTTTCACCACCCATTGAATGACATAATGCCATAGTTCAATCGAGGAGGCTTGAAAAGAAAAAGGAATACCTAAAAATTTGAAAATCTCACCATGTTGCAAAATTTTCCAATCAAAGGTGGCAAGCTAGTTTGGTGCGGGAAGGAAAGATTATCAATAACATTGGGTTTTTCACCATTAAATGGATGAGCCAGAAGCTAGAAGAAAGTATCCAAACATTGCATAACATTGTGAATGTTGGTTTCATCCTCAATAAGCGTAAGGAAGGAATCGTCACAAAATGCCCATTGAGAAGTTGTGAATTGGGCTCATCAGGCAACGAGATTCCACGAACAAGACCCTGCACTTTGGCATGAGCTAAGAGATAACCAAAGCCTTCGGCCACCAACACATACAGTGCAGGGGCAAGAGGACAACCTTGTCTAATAGACTGAAAAATCCCAAAAGGCTTGAGTTAAGGCCATTAATAGAAATTTGAGCAGAGGCATCTGTAAAAGCATATTAACGAATTGAATAAAAATGGGTCCAAAGCCAAGGGCCTGAAGCATGGTGAGAATGAATGGCCATTCAATCCAATCATAAGCCTTCTCAAATTCAATCTTGATAAACATGGCGGCCTGATGAGATCTGCGAGCCCATTTCATGCCTTCCCATACCACGATGATGTTATCCAGGGATGAAGTCTCTATATGAAACATGTTTGCTCGGCTAAATAATAATAAAGAAGATTGCATAATCGCAGAGCTAATGCTTTGGAAATGATTTTGTAGGAGACATTCAACAACGTAATTGGCCGCCAACAAGTGATTTTCTCGGGATCTCCTTGCTTAGGGATAAATTTGATGTTTCCCTTATTAATGTGTGGCCCTAGGGATTGGTTCTGAAATCCTTCAAGATAGACTGAAAAGGTCTTGCCTGACAAAATCCCAAAGAGATTTATAAAATTCATAAGGGAATCCATTGCAGCCTGACATTTTATCATTAGCCATTTGCAGAGTGGCTTCATGGAGGTCTTGATGGTGAGCATTCTTTCATAATCACCTTCTGAGCCTCTGATAGTTTATGCGACACAACACCCAAACATTGATCAAGAGCGGCTCAGTAAGCTGCAGAGGGTGGCTGAGCTTGAAAGACAAGCTTGTAATGGTGCACAAAGGCTTGTAACATAAGTTGACCAGTGCCGATGTCGAGCTTCATTGTCCATGATAGCTTGGATCTGTTGAGAAGGCTTTCTGGCTCGGAGAGAAAGAAAGAATTCTTTCGAAACCCAATCTCCAATCTTGAGCCAATGCATCCGAGCCTAGATCTGAGCACCTCTAGCATTATAGTTATCCACAATTTGGATTTGATGCCGGAGCGTTGTAACTTGCAGTTAGAGCGTCAAAGAAGGGATCACTTGAAGCGCTATTGTCACCCGACCGAGAGCCGAGGTGTTAGCGGTGTATGAGCGGCACCAATTTTTGTCAACTATCGGTTGTAGATTCAAATAAATCGGTAGTCTAAGTCAACGCATCTTCCCACCATTGTATCCAACTGGCTTGCATAGGTGGATGAAATCACTGATAGTGACTAGGTCATGGAATTAAATTCCAAACCCGTTTGATATGATTAATAGTGGGGCCATGTTGCATCAAGGTAGTATTAAGAAAGAATTGACCTTTATGACAAAAGGGGCGTGCATCATGACAACAAATACTAAATTGTATAGGAGAGTACTCTAAAAGGACAAAGTCAGGCATGACCTCCACTAGCATAGAATAAATGTTATCGAACTCAAATAAATTTTGAGCTGATAACATGGCCCTGTCAAGCCATTTAAGAACATGATCCGTCCCTCCACGAAGATTGGTCCACATGTACCAAGCTACAGAGGTGGGAAAGCAAGATGCGTTATGATAAAAAATATGAATTTATTACACATGAAGTACCACGCTTCCCTTTCACTAGGTGTCCACCTCATAGGCAAGTGGCCACATTTATCATTAGGGGATTCAACCATATTAAAATCTCCACTTATTACCTAATAGGCATCAAGAATGGAGTTGGCTATCCATCGCCACAAATCGACCCTTTCGGCCGCATCATTCGAGGCGAAAATATTTATGAGCCCAAAAGGACGGCCATCAATATTAAAGAGGACCCATATGACATAGTTGGTGGGGTCGATACCATGGTCAATTAATAAGAGGCCACCATTTGGGAGAAAAAAGTCAAATTAAACCCCCATCCCCTACTTAATGATTGTTATAGAAAGCAAAGTTGTTATCCCGGATGGATTTTCAAACCATCTCAGAATCTAAAAACTGTAATTTTTACTTCCTGCAAAAATAAAATGTCCAAGTTTTCACATCTTTGTCGAGTTTCACGCACAACATACTTACGACAGAGTTTATGACGACCCGAAGATTCCAAGATAGACAATTCATGGGAAATGTTGGTCCAAAGCCATATCCCCATCCTCCAAGCCATCAAGGGCATCATATTGATTGTGCAGGAAATGAGCAACATTATGATGCAAAAAGTCATGTAGATCAACTTGTTTCTAGTTAGCGTACTCAATGTTGTATTCCGCTTCGGTGGAATCGATGATGTGTGTTGGGATTTGGTCCCGATAGATGTGAGAAGGGACTTCAGGACCATTTGGATGGCCCTTGTGAACTGCATGGCAACAATAGTGGGCCGAGTCTTTGGATGGAAGCATGAGAAAAAAATTTCTAGTCCATGAGAACCAATGCCACAAGGGGTGTGTTAGAGTACTTGGGCAACTAAGAAATCGAGATTGCACCAACATTTGGTTCTTTAGCAATTGTAGGCTCCTTAGCAGGGATATTGAGAGATTGCTCCTTAACAGTCGGCTCCCGATGAACATGGGAGCCAAAAGATTTGGATTGTTGAACTTTGTTCTTGTTTTGTCGGCCTCCAGTAACTTGCCAACCTTCCTCCTGATGGGGTCTGATGGGCTCGGGAGTTGTTTTGGCCACAGGGTGGTTGTAGGGTACATAGAGTGAGTAGTCCTTGATCTTGTGATCGACGCCTGGAAAAGGGAAGCAAGTGTTAGGTAAATTGATATACATGACCCGCTAGGAATAGCGTTTATCTCCCATCTAGATATCCACAAATTCCTTGAGATCTGCGAGAGATCAATCTCAACGCATACTTGCTTCTATGGCCAAGCATGGTAAAACTTATTGGCTTCAGGCGAGACTACCCGCCCAAGTGAAGTGGTAATTTGTGGAAAAAAGGGCATGTATGGCAGAGGAAGACCAGGAAATTCAACCCATATAGGCACTTTAAGGGCGGTATATTCAGATACCACAAAGTCCTTGTGCTAGGGTGTTAATACAAACAACGAGTTGCGGACATACCAAGTGGCTTGCTTAGCCAGAATATTGGGTGCATTAGTAGGGTCAGAAAAGCGAAAAGAAAGAAACCCTTGGTCATGTTTTGAATGTTATCACCTAGGATTTTTCTTCTTGTTATGAATGCCTCATGTCATCCACTACCACTAAAAATATAATTTGTAAAGAAGTTACAATAAATATTTATCAATGTGAAACTTTTCATTAAACAAATTTTCAAATAAATATATTTAAAATATCTATAAAAATATTTTGTATTAAATGTCAATATATTTCATTAATGTTATTTATAAAATAAATCTCATCTAACATTTTTTCATTTAATTTTTGGTTCGATAAACTTCATTTTTTTATTGTTTTGGCCATGATTTTATATTGACTTTAGTAAGGTTTTTGTTTTTATCCAACTCCTTGGTAGCCTATTCATCCCTTGTAGGTGAGCTTGGATTGAATCAAAAAGAAAGAAAGCAAGGTTAGGAGATACAAAAGTTGAAGTTGGTGGTGAATGTGAAGGTGAAGGTGAATGTGAAGGTGAAGGTGAAGGTGATTAGGGAGGAAGACTAGATGAAGAGTGTGATGAATACAAGGACACCCTCATCATATTTTGGTGCATTGGGACAAGAAGAGTCTAGTGGGAGATGCACTTGGCAGTCATGAACCTAAAAAATTGTGGTTCTTGAATTAGCCCAATTGAATAAGGAAAACCAATTGAAATGTTGTTGGATTTTCCATTGTTCTTATTGTTGTTGTTTTGGGGATGGTGAGTTTGTTGACATTTTGAAGGCGTTATTGTAATGGAGTAAAAAAATGACACATTAGCATTGTTGCTTGCATCATTTTGTTGTATAGGCTTTGCAAACTCTATATCTTCTTTAGTCTCCTCCTTGATGGCGAACAAAAATCTTAGGTTCTTGAACACATTATGCATGTACAAGTTGTCATAAGGTGTCATTGTCAATGGACTTTGGTCCCTTTGGCAATAGTTTTACCACAAACTCTACCTTTGTTGACAACTCAAAGTATCCCCCAAATGAACAATCCAACACTATACTTCATGGGTAATGTCAAGCCCTCTCGGAATTGTTCCCATTCTACTCACTCTTATGTTAAAGATACCATACTTCTTCCAAAAAAACATAGTATAGCTTTGTATGTAACAATAGGAAAAAGCCACTAAAGATAATGCCAAGTGGCCCAAGTGCAACAAATTTGAAAATGCACCCTCTTCTTTATGATCCCCTCAACATATTTCGACTTTCTACACATCCCATGCACCACAAAACACACATGTAAAGTTCACATGATTAGACATGTTAGCCTAAGTAGTATGCATATTCTCAAGATATTCTCCTTTGATATACCCAAAAATTTGAATTTCCATACATAAATAAGCATTTTACATACAATTTCAGTGTCTTTGTCCTTCCATTAAAAGTTGAAACATTAAGAAAAACCTCAAGAAACAAGCATCACATCCAAGGATAATGGCATTCACATTCATGAACACATAAGATAAACCACTCTTACCATCTTTGACCCATGCCACTTTGTGTTAATACCCAATAGTGAGAAATCTCCTTGGATAAATCACTAACATACATACAATTCCATGATCTCTATCCTTGCATTACAAAGTTGATAGTAGTGAGATACATAAATCTTGAGAGCTCTACAAAATGTAACAAAACACAACTCCACTTTCTACCATCTCATATAGGGCTGACAAGCTAATAACTCTACACCAAAATGAAAAATATAAGTGGCTTCCTCAATATAAAACATATCTCAAAAACATTTTGTGGATATTAGACTATAAATCTACACTAGTATTGTATGTCCTCGAATTTATCACTTTTTTATTATTTGAATCCCCAAAGATGTTAGTTGTTAAAACTTACAAAAATCCAAGAAACCATTGTAGGTAAAGTAATGCTACCAAAAAGACAAAATAATTGACAAGTATGGATAGGAAAAAAATCTTATAACTTCCAATAAATTCTAACAATTGTTTAGCCTTTCCATTCCATTACTGATCCAAAGAGTCTTTACATAACATATAACAAGCATACATATCTATCATTACTAGTAATTACATGGTGCATAAAGTCCTTGCCTTCTTGCTATAAAATAAGCCATACAAACACACACATAAGGAGTTTCCCTTTTCTTGTTCTCCCCCTCATTGTTAGAGACCACCTAACAAATTGTTTTCAATAAACAACAATTATAATCCCCAAAAACCATGCACACACAAACCAATTTTTAAAAATACTTCTTTTCCCATAACCCAATAAAACCTAAACAAAATATCATTGTTATACAGAAGAAAAATAATCATATAAATACTTGGGACACGATGCTTTGGGAACCATATGGTTTACAATAAAATAAATAGAGAAATAGTTAATATCTATTCTCAAGATATTTTTACATCGATAGTCATTTTAAAATACTTATAACTATGTTTGTACCCTAAAACTTCTTTCACAACATTAATTTTCAGATATAGATTTTAGCTCGATCGGGGCAAGTGAACACATAAGTGTAATTTCAAGTAGATGTGGAGAGGATGAACAAGTCCTTTGCATTGGGATGGTCTCAATTTGATGGGCAAGCTTAAAATAAGATAAGTTGTAGAGATGAAGCTTATGGTCAAGGCGAGAATAATCTTGTTCTAATGAAGTGTGATGACCTTAATCTACATTTTCAAAAGAGGGCTCCCTGATGCAACAACCTCGATGGTCATCCCAAATTATCACTTTGTTGGGTGGGTATTAAGGATTCAAACCCCCACTGACAATAGCCAAGATGTTGTAGTGGAAGAGGATCTTAATGCTTCCTATGCCACCACCATTGTTACACTCCTCATGGAAGGTCTCCTCGAAGGACTCACAATTACGGTTTCCTTTACCTATATAACCAAGAAATGTAGATGTCATTGCATGTTCTTATTACCTATTGCAATGCAAAACTTACAAAATAAAATACTTCATCTAACTTAGATATTTGGTTATCAAATCCAACAACTACATTAGTCTCACATGGAATGACGAGTCCCCCAACATGTCCTTGTATTTAGAATCTCCTACAAAAGCACAATTTGATTTCTTTTCTAAATGGTGCGGGCTTAATAATCCACAAAATAAAATCAATGGCATTGCAAAAAGAAATTGTTGATGTTTTAGAGTGAGTGTTGAATTATATGGGCTTACTTTTAGAGCTACCTCAAAGCATGTTGCCTCGGGGGTTATACACATTGAACACCCATTCTCCTTTGAATGATTCACAAAATAGACACATGGTCCATTTGTTGATTACCAAAAAAAGTAGAGGTTCAACTACATTCTCTCCAATAATTTCTTCACACCTTCATCACCTCTTTTCCCATATAATGTTTCATTTTTACTCCTTCAACTTGGATTGTTTATCGTCACCTCCCAACAACATCTCTATTCCAAAACTCAAGAGATTGCTAGTTATTATTTAAATTTTTGTTTCCACATGAATTTGAGATATCATTTTTCATTTATTACATATCAACTGGATCGTCTCTATCACTCCCTAGTTGTCGATGGCGTTGATGGGTGCGGATAACGACAAGTCTATTTAAGAAAATATTAAAACATAAGTAATAGACAATGTGGATTGATTCTAAGAAAAATTGTATCCATAAAATTTAAGTTTGTAAAATGCTAAATTGATTTTTCTTTGTAATCGAAAGTTTTATCCTCCTCAAAATGTGTTTGGTTGATAGCCTTTTAAGACTTAAATTTTTATAATGGTTTTTTCAATGTGTTAATTGTCATTTCTTTTTAATTTTCATTTTCATTTTCATTTTCATTTCATCGTTTGGAGCATCAATAGAAACACAATCAATAATCATCACATTATTTTAATTGTATTATTTGTGACTTCGAACTTCATCTTTACCTTGTGATTGTCAATTTTATTTGTATTTCTAGTTTTAAAGAGAAGATGAATTACTTTAGGGAAGATGATTGATTTTGTTTCATCGTCTCTTAAAAATGTTAGAATGTCTTTCTTTGTTTTCATTATGATTTCTATTTATCTTGTGCACACAATATATTTCACACAATAGGTTATCCTCTACCTCCTCACACACACACGCACACGCACACACAGGCACACGCACACACACATGCACACACACACTCACACACACATGCACACACACACACACACATGAACACACACACACACACACACACACATGCACACACACACACACATGAACACACACACACATGCACACACACACACACACACACACACACACACACACACACATGTGTGCACACACACACACACACGCACATGCACACACACACGCACTTGCGTGCACACACACACATGTACACACGCATATATGCACGCACACACACACACACACACACACACACACACACACACACACACACACACACACACACACACATGCACACTCACGCACACACACACACATGCAAACACATGTACACATGCACATATGCACATAGACACACAGCCCACACACACACGCACACACACACACATATGTACACATGCACATGCACACACCCACAAGCACACACACATATTTTAGTTTCACTCATCTCTACATTCACTATTGTCTATATACATTTGGAATAAAATGGGAGACGTAATGATCGTAAAGCCTTCATGATTATGTCATATTCTACTTTGTATATATCCTCTAATGAATAATGATTACCTTTTACTATCTATCCATACCAATCTTGTTCTAAAACATGGCCTCTAAAGTGATATCATAATGTGTAGCCTAGTCAAAAATCACGATCCAAAGAATGAGGAAGGCATAACTAAAACATTTCAACCAACAACCAAATCCTCCACTTATTAAAAGATATGGACTTTCTTCCCGAAGATTGCAATGCTAATGTGGTGGTTTGGAGAATTATGAGAAATCTCAAGAAAAATTTGGTGTAACATCTTATTATCACTCCTTAACATTAGAATAATTACATAGCCTATGATATGATCATCGATTATAGAATGACAAGGAAAAATCGATATGAGTTATTGGTTAGGAGAATCACATCCTAAGCATTTGATATTGCTTAGTTCAATTTTTAATTTAGATCTACGAGCTTTAAAATTTGGCACCAATGACTAAATGAATATTTTGGTTCCTATGGGATATGTAAAAAACAACAATTACATGGCATGCCTTGAGCCGATAGATTGAAGTGGTAGATCAAAAAATGCATCCCTTCTCAACTACCCAAAGTAGAAGAATCTCCATTTTACAACAATAAAAATTTTCTTCACAAATATGTGAAAGACTACAGAGGTGTGTTATCCCAATTTTACCCCCTAGCAAAATTGGTCAAACATGACCTTGCGCACAGAGATAATCAAAGGATTGGCTTAATCATGTGAGCTCACATTTGATCCCAAATCAAGGGGTAGGCGGGCTCAACAATGAAGGAGTAGGGTCGGTAAATGAGGCCAAATATGTTAAAGGAGATCAGAAGCTCAACAAGAGAAAATTTGAGAAAGGGGCTCAAGTTTTCAGACTTCACATACGAGTCGACTCGAGGCAAGCAATAACTCACGGAAGGCGCCACGTGTCGGCTCGACACAACTTCATAGGAGAAATATAGAGCGAGTCTCCAAATGAGCGTAGGCTTTCCACACATCCATGGCCCAAGGGAGATAAATTCGGTAGTTGAAAAGTCTCAGGGTAGCAAAAGCCTCCATGTGTCCAATCGGCGCACCTCAAGGTCAGGTCTAAATAGGGTCTCCAAATGAGCGGGAAGCCTCCACATGTCCCGGGTCAGACATAAAGCCTTCATCAAATAGAAAGGACTTGGGAAGAACATGAGGAAGGTAGAGCAGAGCCGTGGAAGGTGCCACGTGCCTCATCGGCGCAACTTCAAAGGCATAGCCCAAAGAAAGACCATGAACTAGCACCATCCCTCCACGTGTCCAAGGTCTAAAAAAGGGACACCGGCCATTGAAAAATCCAAGCTCGGGATGGGCCGAGGAAGCCTCCACGCGTGTTATCTCAACGCATATTCAAAGCTAAAATCCGGAGGCGGTCCCCAAACAAGCGCAGGCTCGCCACGTGGTCAGAGTCAAAAAGGGGGCAGAGCCAGCCATTGAATTGGCTAAGTATAGAAAGGCCAGTAGAAGCCTCCATGTGCCTCATCCACGTAACCTCAAAGGTGTGACCTAAAGGCAGTCTCCAAACATGCATAGGTTTTCCACGTGGTCAGAGCTCGAAAAAGTTAGAGTCAGCTGTGGAAAAATTATAAGCTAGGGACAATCTAGTGGACGACTCCACGTGTCTCATTGGTGCACCTTCAAGGGTCAAATCAAAAGGTGGTCCCCAAATAAGCGCCATCCCACCAAGTAATCGGGGACTAGAAATGTGGTAGGTTGATTGGTTAAGTAAAATAAAGTCAGTAGAAGCCTCCACGTGCCTCATCCACGCAACTTTAAAGGTAAAATATTAAGGCAGGTTTCAAATGTGCATTGAGCCTCCATGTGTCTTGGGTCAGACATAGGGTCTTCGCCAACAAGAGGGACTTAGGTAGAACACAAAGAAAATGGAGCTACCCCAGAGATGATGCCAAATGTCAGTTTGACATAACTTCAAGAGTGGGAGGAGGGGATAAATCTTCGGACGTGCGAGGTGGGCACGTGGATCTTGTGCAAATAGACTCCAAGCCCAAAGTACCTTAAGAAGCCCTATCTTTTGACTAGGAACTCAAATTTGAGTGGGAGAGGATGTTTTGGAAAGCTCTCGGCACTGCTACTCACCTGCCACCATTAATGATCTAGTCCACCATTTTTGAGGCTATCAAGTCTCTCACCCATCGCCATGATGAAGGACAGACCACCTTTCTTACCTAGCAAGGAACAACACATGGGGGCATGGGTTTTGCAGTGAAGCCCATTATTGTTGCAAGAAAATTTTAATGCTTTCTGGGGTGGTTGGAGTGGTTGGATTGAATGCTCTTGCAGGGTTGGTTGAAGAAGGGCTCAAATTTTCCCTCTCCTTCTCTCTTTCTTCTATATATTGTAAAGGGAGGAAATTTCAAGTGGTTATTGGTCATCTTTTCTCTCTTTGCTCCCTCTCTCTTTTCTTCCCTAAGGTGGAATGTGGAGTTTAAGCCTCCTCTCTTAAATCTATAATGGTGTTCTCTTGCCTCTTTCCCAATGATGTCTGTACTGTGTGAACTCATGGAGCAATAAAATATGTTTCGTGATGCATTTTTTCCATCCTTATTTTATTGTCTCTTCTTGCCTCTCATTTGTTGCGGGGTATATTATGCATACTTCTTATGTATATTGCAAGTTTAGGGAGTCATTTTAATGGGTTAAGTGGTTTTCATGTGAACTCTATCTTTGGTCTATGATGCATCTGTCCATCCTCTACATTCATCACCTCTCATTCGTCAACAACTTCCTCCACTTCGTGTATCACCGCTTTAGTGTAGGCTTTGTTTTATGCATTTCTCTCTCTCCTTGGTCCCTTGGAAGGTTATATTAGGATTAGATAGTCTACCCGAATTGGAGTAGCTTGTGGCGGGTGTTTAGGAAGAAGAAGTCATCTTTCTCTAGAGGACCATCTCAAGTTTGCAAGTCCCACAACTTGAGAGATGGTCCAATGTTGTGTAGATCACGCCGAATGCCCCACTCACATCTAAGGCCATTCGAGGGTGTTGTGATTTTTCATCAACAATTTTGGCATGCTTGGTGGGAGACTGGAGTTAGATTTTTCTCATCTTTTCGAGGTGTTTCATTATCAATAGAAATCTTAAGCCACCGTGTGACCACACTAACAGTTTTAGCATGCCCGGTGGGACCAGACTGAAGAGCTTTATATCTTCATCTCAACAGTTTGATGTGTTATTGCTGAGATCTAGCCTTTGGAGGCATTTTTCAACACATTTGGTGATTCCATCTGGTCAACAACCCACATCTCTAAAGTTGCAAACCTTCTTCCCATCCATTTCCACCCATTCTTCTTTCCACATCTTTCATCTTCTTCCATTCCATGAAGTTGTGCAATCATGACTTCATTCCCAACTTGGAACTCACACTTGCAGCAACAACAGTGCAGTCCTCCTCCAATGTATTTCCCAACTCCTCCAGATCAACATTATGATTAGATCTAGAACCATTATGCTTACCCATATGAGCAGTGTCAAATCCATTTTGGCTATGGACCTTATCAAGAGCAAGGGTACATATATGATGGTAACAGTTATATGGAAAACGTCGATCTTACTGGAGAAGATTCAAAGAATGGAGGCTAACATGGTGTAGTCCAGGCTACAACACAAATGAAATATTTTAGGATTGGTTGTAGGGCACCTTTTCCATGGGGAGGCCCTTTTCTAAGACACTATAGCCCACATGAGAAGCTTGACTTCATGGTTGAGATGTTACCCCAGCTTACACCATAGAATGAGGAGATAGAGGCCTACGAACTTGGTGTCAGGGAGCCTTATCAATGGGTAAGTCCTACACCATCATCTGGTAATTTTCTCTCCATTCCCCAAGTAACACCATCTCAACCGGAGCTTCAATTTCCAAGCTTCCCATCTGTTTCCCCAAGTGTTGATTTCCCTTCTCCATCTTCTAGTCTTCCATCTCACCTCAATTATTCTATCCTTTTCCCTTCCAAGAAGTCATCCCCTCTAAACAAACAAGAAGTTCCACTTCCCTCACCACCAAAAATAATTGCAAAACTGGTTGAAACCCCATCCACTTCTCCTCTTGCCTTCCCAATTCCATGTCGGGAAGAAATTCCAAAAACTAATCAAGGAGAGTAGCAGGAAGGAGAGCCAAACAGAGAAGAAATGATCAAAATCTTAGTAAGCTTGGCTCTTAGGTTTGGGATTACAAAATCCCCTTGATGGTTAAACCTTCAAAGGAGGCCGGGGTCAGACCACAAGTGGTGGAAGTTGAGTTTGCAGCAGAAGAAGAACAAGAACAAGAGGAAGAAGATCAGTAGTCTGTATGCTCTGAATGCAGTGTCCATAATGGCACTTTTTCTAAAGAAGATGTTGATCTAATCCAAGCTGCACAACCAATTAAGAGGGAGGAAGAACTATCAACTCCAAGTCCTATTAAAGAGGAGCAGCTGGAAGAGATCAAATCAGAGTTGAGGCCACTTGATGAAGAAAGCATTATTGAAGATTTTTTATTTCATTTGAAGGGCCTAATTTGATTGATGAACCCATGACGGAGGAGAGCTTTCAAGAAGAACTTGCTACCCCAAATAGTCCTCTAGAGTAGTGGATCGAAGATTTTGATTTGAAAAATTTCTTGCTAGAGGAAGAGGCTATCTAAGGGCGGCTAGTCTTCAGGAAGCAATGGAGGAAGGAAAAGAGCATGAGGATCCCATCTCTTCCATACCATCCACCCAAGAAGGTCCGTAGGAAGACTCCACTCTTGGAGGTGAAATTTAGAACAATGGGCACATCCATCGAGATCAGACCGTGCCCAATCAGGTACTTGGCTTCATTAGAGCCAAGGAAGAAGCCAAAACCAGTCATGCCCACTCCAGGGCATGAGGATGAGTTTCAAAGCACCAAGGGTCACCATCAACACCTCTAGAGTCCAATGTCAATCAACTTGAGGAGGTATTTTTGATTGATGTTGATACCTTGATGATTTGGGTGGAAGATCGGCCTCTTGTCGATTTCTCATTCATAATAAGAGCCATGTTCAATGCCAAATCATACACATGGTCACAATTTGTGAGAAAGGGAAGATACTTATCCCTACCTATTGCGGTAGGATTTGTTTGAGTTCCCTTTTCTTCTAGTTAGCGTAGAGTAGGTAGATTTTCTTTCAACAGAAGAAGTGCTTTTACACACTCTGCATGTTCCACTTGGAACATGTATGATTTTTAGTTTTTGTACATAGTGTGTGTTGTGGTGTTTTCTTTCTCCTACACATTCCATTTCCAGGGACAAGTGAGTGCCCCATGTCAAGACAATTTTCTACTCTCAAAAACCTCATCTCCATGATTTTCTTATAAAAATTGAGAGTGCGGTTAGCGGGGCAGGCTTAGGGTCACCAAGTGCAAGTGTCGGAGAATTTTCAAGCAAAGGATCAATACCATGCTATCATTCGTGACTCTATGCCCAATGGATACAACAAGGCAACTGGTCTTTTCATCTAACATGTAGATGTCCCCATGAGTCACCAAACTATTATCTAAATTTTACCCCCTAGGAAAAATTGATCAAACACAACCTTGCACAAGAGATAATCGAAGGATCGGCTCGATCCCCGCGAGCTCACATTCGATTCCAAATCAAAGGGGGCAGGTTCGAAAATGGAGGAGTAGGCTCAAAAAATGAGGCCAAATATGTTAAAGGAGATCAAAAGCTCAACAAGAGAAAATTCAAGAAATGGGCTTGAAGTTTTGACTTCACATATGAATCGACTCGGGGCCAAGCAACAAACTCGTGGAAGGTGCCACGTGTCAACTCACACAACTTCGAGAAGAAAAATACAGAGTGAGCCTCCAAATGAGTACATGTTTTCCATGCATCCATGGCCCGAGGGAGACAAAGTCGACAGGTTGAAAAGTATTAGGCAATAGAAGCCTCCACGTGTCCAATCGGCACACCTCCGAAGGTCAGGTCCAAACAGGGTCTTCAAATGAGCGGGAAGCCTCCACATGTCTCGGGTCAAACATAAAGCCTTCTTCAAAAAGAAAGGACTTGGGTAGAACACAAGGAAGGTAGAGTAGAGCGCGGAAGGTGCCACATGCCTCATTGGTGCAACTTCAAGGTGTGGCCCAAAGAAAGACCCTGAACTAGCACCAACCCTCCACGTGTCCAAGGTTTGAAAAAGGGACACCGACCGTTGAAAAATCCAAGCTTAGGATGGGCTAGGTGGAAGCCTCCACACGTCATCTCGATGCATCTTCAAAGTTAAAATCTGGATGTGGTCTCCAAACAAGTATAGGCTCGCCACGTGGTCAAAGTCAAAAAGGGGGTAGAGCCGGCCGTTGAATCGGCTAAGTATAGAAGAGCCAGCGGAAGCCTCCACGTGCCTCATCTGCACAACTTCAAAGGCATGACCCAAAGGTAGTCCCCAAACTAGCGCATGCTTGCCATGTGTAGAGTCTAAAAAAGACAAAGTCAGCCATTGAAAAATTCCAAGCTAGTGATAGGCCAGCGGATGATGCCACACATCTCATTAGTGCACCTTCAAGGGTAGAATCTAAAGGTGGTCCCTAGAAAAGTGTCAACCTACCACGTAGTCAGGGACCAAGAAAGGTGGTAGGCTGAATCGGTTAAGTAGAACAGAGTCAGCAGAATCCTCCACGTGCCTCGTCTCGCACAACTTTAAAGCTAAAATTTGGAGGTAGGTTTCAAATGTGTGATGATCCTCCACGTGTCTCGGGTCAGGCATAGGGTCTCCGCTAACAAGAGGGACTCAAGTAGAACACAAAGGAAATAGAGTTAGCCATGTAGACGATGCCACATGTCAATTCGATGTACAACTTCAAGAGTGGGAGGAGGGGGCGAAATATTCAAACGCATGGGGCCGCCATGTGGATCTTGCGTAAATAGACTCCAAGCCCAAAGCACCTTTAGGCGGCCATATCTTTCGACTGGGAACTCAGATTTGAGCGGGAGAGGATGTTTTGGAAAGCTCTTGGTGCTTGCTACTCACCTGCCACCATTAATGATCCGGTCTACCATTTTTGAGGCTGTCAAGTCTCTCACCCATTGCCATGATGAAGGATAAACCCCTTTCTTACCCAACAAGGAACAACACGTGGGGGCATGGGTTCTGTAGTGAAGCCCATCATTGTTGCAGGAAAATTTTAATGCTTTTTGGGGTGGTTGGAGTGGTTGGATTCAATGCTCTTGCAGGGGTGGTTGAAGCAGGGTTTGAATTTTCCCTCTCCTTCTCTCTTTCTTCTATATATTGTAAAGGGAGGAAATTTCAAGTGGTTGTTGGTCATCTTTTCTCTCCTGCCCCCTCTCTCTTTCTTCCCTAGGGTGGAATGTGGAGTTTAAGCCTCCTCTCTTGGCTCTATAATGGCATTTTCTTGCCTCTTTCCCATTGATGATGTACTTGTGTGAACTCATGGAGCAATAAAATATGTTTCGTGATGCATTTTTTCCATCCTTCCTTATTTTATTGTCTCTTCTTACCTCTCATCGTTGTAGGGTATATTGTGCATACTTCTGATGTCTATTACAGGTTTTGGGAGCCATGTTTAATGGGTTGAAGTGGTGTTTTGTGAACTCTATCTTTGGTCTATGATGCATCTGTCCATCCTCTCCATTGCTCACCTCTCTCCATGTCAAGCAGTTGAATTAGTGACCAGCAACTTCCTTTTCTGGTGTATCACCACTTTAGTGTAGGCTTTGTTTTATGCATTTCTCTCTCTCCCTAGTCCCTTGGAAGGTTAGATTAGGATTAGATAGTCTTCTTGCACTAGAGTAGCTTGTGGCAGGTAGTTTAGGAAGAAGAAGTCGATTTCTCCAGAGGACCATCTCAAGTTCGCAAGTCCCACAGCTTGAGAGATGGTCCAATGTTGTGCGAGATCACGTTGAATGCCCCACTCACATCTAAGGCCATTCGGGAGTGCTATGATTTCACACTAACAAGGTGTTTAGGATATTATGATTGCACTACCTTCCTTTATGGGGAGGGTTCATCCATATGTTTCCTCTCACTAAAGGTAGATATGATGTAACAACTTGCAATACAAAGATCATATCTTTTATTAAGTATGCAAACAAGATTTTGGTTTCCTTATGGAGGTGGGATACATTGAGAATGACTAACACACTTAAGAAAATTTAAATGATAAATTATATAAATGCATAGTCAATACCAACAAAAAAAGAGTTTACATGCCACAAAAATAAACTCTGAAGATGACCTTTTTAATCACACACTTTGAAAATATGTCAATGAAAGGTTTTATCTACATACGTCCTTTTTTCAAGCAAAGTGACCTACCGAATATGTTGTATTGAATTTTAGTTTTGGGGTTATTGACACTTTAATTTATCATCAACTTCTAAATGCATAATAGGATTAGGTTGATCCTCACATACATGCCACTGGGTCACATACATGTCAAGGTACCTCATCAGGAAAAAGACCCTAATCATTAAAGTATTTTTCAAAACCCACCTCATGAATATCTTTAGAACAGTAAGTAGTATGGAAAAAAATTGGGGCTTAAGTATTTTATAGGCAAATATTTGTTTTCTTCTTATGGAAAGTTGGCACAAAAATTCATTAAACATGTCATCGTATAATTTTAAGAGAAAATATCCTCTATATCATTTTACCTTTAGTTTATATTCTCATCATTGACCCTAAAAGGTTCTCAACATTGTGAACCTTAATTGATATTTTCCTTTCCTTTCATCATTTTTAGATATAAATTCCATAATGAATTGTGTTACGGGTTAACTATATTGTCCTTGTCTTTCAAGAAAATTATTATCTTGTTAGATATAATATTGGATTATTATTTATAGATTTTAATACTCTTTTCCATAAAGTTAAACATCCATATCCTTTAATTTATATTAGAAACATTGTACTTTCATGCTTTAATTTGTTTTTCTTCTACTATCAAATCCTCAAATATAAATATCCAAAAAAATTATGATATTATGTAGACACTAAATCACACACTTTGGGTAATTATTTAGTCTCTTGGTTTTTTTAGTGAAAAAGAGTACTAATTAACCCATGTCTTTAGCCATTTTACTTTTCTTTCTGTTGTTACTTTTGGTCTTTCACCTATCTTTCCCGATCGGTAATATCACATAGTGTTTTTCTTACTCTAACTAGGACACCCACCCAGATTGGGGCGTCCCAGCGCTGGTCCCCTCTGGGGCACCTTGATCCTCTTTACACTTTACTCTTACCTTTTGGGCACTTTCTAGTCATTTGAGCTTTCTATCTTTTTGGTGGTTGGCCTTTTCAGGGTTAATTATGAAATTAGAACAAGAGAACCATATAAATATAAATTTATGAGACCATAATGAGGGACCAAACACTAAGCACTTACTATCACCACCTAAGGTTACATCCATCCAAGGCATCTAGAGCTCCATCTAACTCCATCACAAGGGACAAGGCTGGTTCATTTGCATCACACTTAATAGGAGGGGAGTTTATTTTATTCCATGCACCATCTATTTGCATTCTACATCTAGTTATTTCACGTTACTCACACAAGTGTGATTGGTAAAACACACACACACACACACACACACACACACACTTAGAATTACATTAGGGTATGAGATGTAGTGCAACGCTCAGTGACATGTCCATCCATTTAGTAGCCGAGGGCAATCCAAACCCTTTATAGGCATCTTTATTTTTAGGGTTTTGATGTATTGTATGGGGTTTTGTAGGTGATTACTTTATCACGGGTTTACAACGACATCCAATGAGGTTCAATGATAGAAGCGAACATGGATGAACACTCAACGACACCTCAGAGGAGGTTCCCTGGTCATTTCCATAGACTAGGGCACCCAAATCTCATACCGCAGTACGCCCCTGTGCCCCCATCCATTTCCAGTGTGCCCCCATCCCTTTCCAGTGCACTAGTCTACTCAAAATCTAGATATGCATTTTCTTGGGCTCTTGTGTGATCGTTTCCTCCTCTTATCCAACCAACCTTCTCTTTAACATTGTCTGTGACATCTGCGCGAATCAGCTAAGGCTTTTCCTAACCCTCTTTTCTTTAGGGTTTCATATTTCATTTGCTTAGTTACTTGGGTATATTTATTACATTTTATTATCATTTATTACTACTTCTATAACATCATATTAGACTATTATATCCCATTTTAGTTTAATCGTATTGAAAATATATATCATAAAATTATATATCACTACCCATTTCTATTCCAAAATTAAATTGGAAATTCAAACATTATATTTATAAGAAGTGGCTATCCAACATTCTAGATGCATAATTGAATAGTCCATGTGCACTCCAATACAATTAAGGTGCATCTACATCATTTCGTAATAACATTCCTCTATGGGGAGAGTGGAAAAAAATGTTGAATCAATTACGCTAATCCAAAACCCGATTCATGGATATCCACTTTCTTTTTCAAATCTAATAAAAGAAGATTCGATAAAAATAGTTTTCTTTTATTGTAGAAACAAGTTTTATGCTAAGGTTTTGGATACTTTTAAGTGAACACAAATAAATGAAAGAAAATTGGTCATGAATATTAATGCAATCAAGAACATATTTCCCAACTTAATTGAGATCAAGAAGCAATTGATATAGAAATATTTTAGTATAAAGTTTGATGTAGAGAAATTCATGCTTCTTACTATTTGTTACAATTTTGTCTAACAAAGCTACAATTTATATATCTTTTTCATTTTGCCTATTATAACTTAAAACTACTTATACATATTCAATTTAATAGAATTTGTACAACTATTATTCTTGAGTATTTAAAGGTAAAATCTTCACATGTAGAAGGAGGATCAAGGCCAAAAATAGGTTCAATCATGAGGGAGAAAGGGTTCCCACAATGTAAGCTGGCCAAGAAACACATGATAGAAAGGAAGTGGGTGATTGATTTATTAAAGGGGGACAAAGGTGCCTGCAAACATGGCAAAGAGGACATCTGATACACATGGATGTTCTAAACAATTTTTAAAGAACAAAGGATGCTATGAAAATATTTAGAAGGCGGTCGATGAAAAAGTGATTAGCCCAAGGCACAAATCATGAGACAAGACATGCGCTAAAGCAAGAGTTTGAAAAAGGTCCAAAAAGCAACACTTGGTAACATACTAATCTTATTTACTCATTGAGATCTCGTGTGTGCATGTGGAAATGAATTACCTCTTGAAGGAAAGAGTTGATAGAAAACAAGTGAAGACACTAGCCAATGTGTAGGAATGATTTAGTTTGAAAGGTGATTTGTGAATGGATTGTGGAAGGAGAGCCATACATTGCTCCGCTACCAACTAGACGTCCATAGCCTCGATGGAGATGTATTTGATTCTAATCACAACATTGCTCTACTACCATTCAGACGTCCATAGCCCTAGTAGAGATTATTGGAAATACCCCAAGAGAGAGTTATATATCAATTTACTTTTGTGTTTAGCTTTTGATTTTTATTTTGATTGTTTCTTTTGCTTTCTGAAAACTTATTTCAGCTCTCTTGTTTGACAAGGGGTTAAGAACCACTTATGGCTATATGGAAGTGATTTTGATGATGAAATTGGCTTGTGTCAACAAATACATCTAAAAATTCTTCGCAAAAAGTTTATTAGATGTAGATAGTGATAAGGTCTCTAAGAGGTCAGTCGTTCTTTAATTTACCAAGGTGATAAAAGACCAGGGTCAAACAGATACCATAGAGATAAATGTCACAAAATGCGTGTGAATAGGCTAACCATAATAACATCAAAGGGATGAAAATGGTGGATGACTTGCAGAGGAATATGAAAGAAAGGGAAGAAAGAACATCCATCTGTACGCAATACCTGATTGCAATGTTTGATCTTTGTACCTTTGATTTTATTTTTTTAATGTTTTAATGTTTTCTCATTTTTTGTATTTTTGAACTGTTTTATGATTTTTATTTATTTTTAAATTTTTTGGAAGTTGGGACCAACAATGTCACTCTGCATGATAGGATCTAACAACGATGTGTGTGCCTTTCTTAATAAGGGAGACTAAGCACGTTTGTTTATCAAGAGTGATATTATCCCGATCTCGATGATCGTGGTGAGTTCACACTCAACAAATGACTATGATTTGTTTTGAAACATGGGTTTTGTATGTGGGAGCTTGATTTCCCTATCCATAGGTTTCAACACTTTGCACCATACTTGATGGGTGCATTGGTGTGCATTCTTGAATCGCACTTGATTTTGAATTTTTGGGTTGTTGGGAGATTTGGAGTTCTTTGGCATTTTGATCTCATTTTGATAAAGAACCTATCTGGGTTTCTTATAAGCTAATGCGTGACTTGTTTGATCCCGAGAAGTGGGAGAAGAACGTGGACATTTAGAATTGATGAGAGGAATGTGAGGAATGATGGTGGGATTGCCATAATCATTGGTAGAAGAATAATGTGATGGATGAAAAGGATACAGTCCAAGGATTGAAGAAGATGGGATACCAGGAGGTGAGCCATAGATAGAAGATTGAAGGCTACTTGGATGTGGCCCTAGTATAGAGGAAGAAGGGCTACTAGGAGGTGAGCCGTAGATATAAGATGATGGACTGTTAGGACACGGCCCAAGAATAGAAGATGATGGGCTACCAAGAGGTGTCCCATAGATAAAAGACAATGGTGGGATATTAGGATGTGGCCCATGAATAGAAGACAAGGGGCTTGTTGGTCATGCCCCAAGAATGGAAGGAAGTGGGCTACCCAAAGGAGACCCACAAATAGATGGCGAAGGGATATTTGGAGGTGGCCCATATATAGAAGAAGACAATGGGCTACTAGGTAGTGACCCAAGGTGAGATTGTGATTGAGGAATTTTGATAGATAGAGAAGGATTGGGTGATGAGAAGATAGGTCATGGATCAATACAAGACCCAAGAGTTTCATCACATAATGAAGAATGTGAAGATGGAAGAATAAGAGGAGGATCAAGTTGCATGATCTGAGGCTCTTCCTCCATTTCTTGATAAAAGGAACCAACATTTTCCTCACGATATGTGGACGCATCGAAGTCTAAAGAGAATCCTTTCTCGTAATATGTTAAAGGAATATCTTTGTGTGCCCCTATAAATGCCTTGATTGTTTCTTCATTCTAAAAGAGGTCAATCGGTATGAGTTATTGATCGACCACCAGGGGTTGAGTGGAAGAAAGAGGTTCAATTGGTGTGGAAGACTTAGAAGATGTTTGATGATGATTGATAGAAGAAGATGTTAGGAAATAAGTGATAAAATATGTAGAATAATCCCTCACAAAATCACAATAGTAGAAACTAATATGCAGAAAATATTACAGATCTCAAATAAAAGTGCAGAATAAAATAACACAACACAAAGAGATAATATTTAACGTGGTTCACCCAATTTGGGCTACGTCCACCAAGAATCACTTGCTCAGATTTTATTACAAGCCACCACTCTCTCAATATAATACCTAGATCTATTTGGAGCTATGCTCAACAAAATCTACAGAATTCACACCCGAATTCAAAACACATCTGTAATGTTACATTATACCTACCATATGCATAAAACCATATAAGTAGACAACTGCTTAAGCAATTTTACAAAACCATGGGCCAAAACCGTCCCATAAACCTATGGGTCAAAAATCCCACCCATATGAGAAAATCATGTTTCCCGGTATATCGGGCACGTTTTAAGGCCGAACCCCAGCGAGAAAACTGTGGAAAGTGTATAATACTCTTAGTGTACAATCTTCAACACTTTCTCACATGAAAACAATCTCCATAACCTAACAGATGATGACGTGGGGAAAAGAAAATGTGGATCTACATGTCTTGGGAGTAGAAGAAGGTGGTGTGGACCTACCTATACGATGGTATATCGTCGGTAAACTAGTAGGATTAAGTACAAAGTCTGCAGATCAGTAACACATGGGTCAATCGAACGTTTGACTAGAAGGACTTTGAGTCACATGAATCTTCAAAGAAGGAAGACTTCATGGGGGTGATTGATGAAGAAGGTCCTACAAAGAAGGGGAGGGTCGATTCAAGAATCACATTGGATGAATAATAAAAGGGTCATGCGAAAGAAAAGAGGACCATGATTCAAGAACTTTATTAGATGTTTAATTGGAGGGATTTGGAATCATGTGAATCTTCAAAGTAAGAAGACGTCATTGAGGAGAATAATAAAAGGGGTCCTACAAAGAAAGGGAGGACCACGACATAGGAGTCGTATTAAATGTATGATGAAGAGGGTCCTATAAAGATAGGGAGGACCATGATGTAGGAGTCACATTAGATGAATGATGAAGATAATTTGTGGTGACACAAATATTTAGAGGAGGAGAATGTTGTTTAGGTGACTGATAATAGAGGTCCTGCAAAGAATGGGAGGACCATGACTTAGGAGTCAAATTAGATGAATCCAAATAGTAGTTTGGATCCAAATCATTAGAAGAATCGGAGGAAATATTTGGATTGGAATCTTCAGAAGAAGAGGAAATGTTTGGATTAGAGTTAGAAGAATAGAGGGGGAAACTCAAATAATAATTTGGATCAGAAGTGTCCAAACCATACCACCGACTATGAGATGAAGGTGTGCAATGGGTTACCTGGATGGGTTATCTAACACGAAGAACCAAAGGAGGTTTGGTCATGATGGGCGTCTTTTGATGTGAATGCAAAAATTTGATTCTTTATTGTCGTATGTATAAGAGACCTTGCGATAATCAGTCATTGTTGGTGTGTGTTGGGTTCAAAGGCCTAGACCTATATTGTATGATCAAACTTCTTCAAAGCGAAGAAGGTTTCATATTGATTTGGGCAGCATAACAAAAACCAAATAGACATTTCGTAAAGATGGGGATGGGTAAGTGCACGAAGTTGGGGGCCAAAAAGTGGACAAAACCCAAAAAAATAAAAGCACGTGTGGGTTCTATTATAACGCGATCACGTTTTAAATTCTTAGGTTTGGGATTTACCAAAGCATAATGCGTACGTGTTATGTCTACTATAAATAAAAAAAGAGGCCTGAGCCTCTATCATATATATATAGATAAAGCATAACATATATGCGTTATGATTTTTAGCTTTTCCAAAGACATGCCTCAAGGCTTGGGATCTAGTTTGGATCCCTAACCCTGAGGCATGGACCTGCACAAACACAACAAACAACGTGTTTTTGTAGGAAAATGTAAAAATGCCACTTCCTCTATGATAAATCAAAATAAAAAAATTGATCCATTTAAAAAAATTATACCATGACGTAGAGCAAAGTTTCTTCTTTCTAAAAATATAATTTTTCAAATTTTCTGACTAATATAAGGTTTCCATATTATTTATTTTCTAACTATGCCTTTTTATAGCTATTTTTTTAAGTTTAATTATGTCTATCTTTCATCATGTATCTTTTGTTTGGGTCATCGAAATTGAAAAAAAAATATACCAGCACAAACTAGGCATAATTCTATACATATTTTAAAAAAGAGCTAATTTTCGATATATTTGAGGTAGTTAGGGGGCGGGGCACGGTCGGAGCTTCGTTATTTTTCAAAACATAAAATTTATGTACTAGAAAAATCATAAATAAAAAAATACTCGTTAAAAAAAAAAATCTAACACAAACTAGATGCTCCTAGCTATCTTTTTTACCAAAGGTTTTTCAAAAATACTCAATGGTGCTCAAAAAATTGTGGGGGCACGAAAGTCACTCTATTATGTTTTTTTAATAAAAACAGAGCACCTATTGGTATTTTAGTTTTTTGACCCACTTAAACTTATCTTTTTCAATAAAATTTAGTAGTTAGTAACTAGACTCAAAATGCTATGATTCATATTTTCTATAACATCTTCAATTTTGAGTTTAACTATTTTGAAAAACTCGTACAAGTTGAAGTTTTTATTTTTCAGAAAAATGCGTCCACTTAAGACCCCTTTTACCCCCCAACTTGGTGCACTTACTCGGATGCTTGTGTGATTTTCCAAAAGGGAAGATAAGGAAAACATACATCGTGATGACTCAAGATTGATAATCTAACAAGGTTTGAGGCGTAAATGTCAAAGGATTGATCAAAATTTTAGCAACATAAAGGATACAAAGGAAAGATTTCCTATGTTTGATTGATGCAAAATTTTCTTGATAGGAAATGTTTTTGCCAAGGTTTGAAATATGTGTTAAAAAATGATCATGAACTTAGGCAAAAACAAGAAGATCAAGAGAATCAAAGACCCAAAGGATTGTCCTAGAAATGATCTTATAAGGCAGATAAACACAAGGAACAATCATGTGGGTTCAAAACACAAAGCCAAATTAATGACCAAATAATAATGAATGATAAAGAATCAATGGATCAAAGTGATTGTCCAAAATGGATAAATCGATGTGACAAATGAGGCACAATCACACAAATTTGTTTGGTAAACCAATCAATCAAATGGAGTAATTCCTAAGTATCCAATCAATCAATAGTTTGACACGTAAGATGACCAAAAAATGTCACCACTTATGCCAAGTTCAAAACGAACAAGATGTAAGTAATAACAAAAGGTTGATACAATTTCCAAACAAGGTATACTAAAAGTGATTTTAGATCCAATCAAGACCTAAATCTCAAAAATTAGAAGTTACAAACATGAATGACACAACAATACCACTAAGATACGTTAACCAAAATTTATGGAAAAGTAAGGCATTATTAATATTACGATGCATAAAGGTAACAATAACACTTTTCAAAATCAAGGTAATGTTTGAAGGCAAAATAAGGCTAGAGTATACCAAGGAATTGTCACAATGCGAGTAGCGTAACGTCACAATCTAGAAACTTATGCCAAGTTTATGAAAAACAAGATGTAAGTATCAAAATTGTGATAGTAAGATACAAGCAAGATAATAGTTCAAGGAGAAACAAGTGATGAAACAAGTCTAACTACAATTTATGATCTTGACTTGGGTATCAAGATAAAAAAGGCTACCAATGATATAAAAATGTGTCCACACACTTTAGACTTTCAACAACCCAAGCGGAACATGGATGGGTGTAAATGGACAAAAAGTGGCGGAAATAATCAATTGATAATGCAAAGGTAGTCACTCTTCTTTTGATCAACAAAGTGTTAAAAGAAAGTGAAGTAGATCAATTAGGGGTGAAAAATGTTGGCCTCACTTCGGCAGAGTTTTGCCTCACCTTAGGGTGAGTGAAAAACTAAGAAAAAGTAACGCTTCACACGTTTCATGATGAATAATGACTCTCAACTCAAATTGGTTTTGAAATGGTCAAAGTTGGCTCCTGGTCAAAGATAGCTTCCTAGGTGGTTCACTCAACTAGGTGTCAAAAGTTATCTAAAAGTGAGCTCGATTTTCCAAGAAAATTCACACTGACTAATTCTTGGAGTATCTCGGCTTTACTTTACCCCCTTCAAGCACAGTGGGCAATAAATGCATCCATCATGTACTCTCACTAGGGGTCGCGATACGGATAACTTTGACGCTAAATCTCACAAATGGTAAAAACTAGTCAAGTAGGTTGTGTGGAGCACTTCCCGTTTCATCCACAAGGTTCCCTCTTGCATGGACTACTTTGGGTTCCTAGGACCACTCCCATTGTTGTAGTTTAAGGCTTATACCAAAGGGGTTATGTCCTAGTTTTAAACGGATAAGCCGTACCCTTATCCGAACCTCGCAAATCAAGTGTTTTGAATGTGGTGTGTTTTTTAATCTTTTAGACTTAATGTGGTTTATTCATTCGCTATTTGGAAATCTACAACACACGTGTAGTTAGAAAATTTTGTTTCAAACTCCTTTCTTTGACAAACGTTTTTAGGTCCTGCACTCAAGCATTAGTAGTTTTCCAAGCAAATCACATTATTTAAAAGAGAATTAAGAGTTAATTTTGATTCTCAAGATCATCCAAGGATGCAAGAGAAGAGAATACATAACAAATAATCTAACTAAAAAGTAAAGAAAAACTTTGCAATCAATGAACCATACAAAAAGCTTGATAAATGTTCATTCCCTTAAACCAAAAATGAAAGATGAAGTTTCTAATTTACCAAATGTTATAAAATGAAGACTAAAGTTGTTTTTGATTCTCAAGATCACCCTAAGGTGCAAGAGAAGAGCATACACAAACTTTATCCCAACTATATAGAAATGGAAAACTTCAAATCAAAGGACCATTAAAAATGCTTTGTAAAAGGTTCATTCCCTTAAGCAAAATGAATAATCAAATTTCCAAGTTTAATCCCAATGTTAAAAAGATAGAGATAAAAGTTGTTTTTGATTCTCAAGATCACCAAAAGGTTCAAGATAAGAACATACACACCTTTGGTCTAAATCAAGTAAAGCATGGAAATACATCATTCATCAAAACATTAGACATGTTAAAAATGACCAGTTTTACAATAAATAGAAAACCTAAACTTTTTGTAAGTATAAATCATGAATTTATGTTTTCATTGCATATTTCACTTCAATATATTTCCAACTCAAAAACAAACGGAGTCATTTCAAATTCGAGAGAAAATTTATGGCCTCCTGAAGATGGGCTACACATATGCTCTTATGCTCATAGGTATGCACTTAACATGTACCAAAAATGTCCCTTAATCTGCAAAATGGTCACATTTTTCCAACCAAGATTCAATTTTGACAACAACCCATCACATTAATATATGAATAGAAGACTCAACGCTATCAAACATTAACATTCATGATAAAAAACTTAACATTTTCAAGAAATTGACAAAACTAACATGTAGAATGTTGAAAAAGTAAGCTCTAAAAATGAAAACATGATGAAATCTTGAAATTTTCTCACCAAGATTCAATTTTGACAGCAACCCACCACATTAATATGTAAATAGAAGACTTGGCACTATAAAACACTAACCTACATGTTCAAGAATTTAAGATTTTTAAGAAATTGACAAAACTAACATGTAGAATGTTGAAAAAGTAAGCTCTAAAAATGAAAACATGGAGAAATCTTGAAATTTTCCCATCAATTCTAATTTTGATAGCACTTCACCTCCTTTATACCTACAAGGAAGACTCAACACATGCAAACTCAACAAAACAAGTTAAGAAAAATAAGTTATGTCAATATATGCAAAAAGAGGGTTAGTAACCAAAATTGAAACTTAACTACAAAAACTTGAAATTAAGTGCAAAAGACAATGGAGTAAGTCCCACTGAGCATGCCAAATGTATCAATGTATTAGTTAACTATGCAAAGAGAATTGAAACTAACACCTTAATAGTTTCAAAACATGAACTAACTACACAAAGATCATCATGTTAAGAGCTAAACAAGACTAAATACCAACATCATGCATTAGAACTTGAAATAGAAATCAAACTAATATGCTAAGCATTTAAATATCTACTCTTTAGATCACCAAAAACACTAAATGAACCTAGATAGATCCATGAAAATCAAAGTTGATTGTTTTATCTTCAAGGGTTTGGGAATGGAAGCTCATCAAAGTATGACTACAAGACCATTTTGATTCTCTCCATATGACCCAAAATCTTGGATGAATGAAATGCAAGAATGAGGCTATTAGCTCAAATGAAATATGCTCTAAGATAAAATGCCTATAGATTAGCTATAAGCATGCAAGGTGTAAATAGAAAGGTAGGAGGAGGGCTCCTTATATAGCCCAATGGATAAAAGAATCTCTACATCCCTTTACATGTGGGATAATAGCTAGGTTGAGTTAGTTGTGGATAAGGATGGTTGAAAGGGGGTTGAGTCAACCTTAGGAGAGTTTATTTTGTCCTTTAGTGACTCATGGGGTTTGAGGGGATTTATTAATTAACCCAAGTATATGGGGATACTATATAGTATGTGTTAAAATATATTTTTGAAATACTAAATAATATATTTTTGGGGAAAATTTTAAATATTGTTCTTAGATAAAAAAAAGGTTTTGAGTTTAAATAATTATTTCTCTTCTCCTCACATGATACATCTATGATAAATATAACGATAATTGTAGCATTCACAAGGCTATTTAAAGGTAATGTTAAGGTATTTCACCTTGGTTATGAGGCCACTATGGGGCTAATTCATGAAATGATGGACTAAATGTTCCCAAAGGATTAAGATGAGCATAAAATACATACAAAACTATTATATTAGTGATAGGGCCACCTCTATTGCAGCGACCCCTGAATCATTATCTTTAGCTTGGCGATGCCGCTAACACTATTGTAGGTTGCAATGATAGACATGTTTGGTGTACAGAGATTGATGCACCTTAAAATTCCTTTCCATGACTCTAAAATACCACATTCAATAAAAAATCACATTGTTATGTGTTTTAATAACGTAAGCATGGATAATGAACAAAAATATGGTAAACACTTGTGAAAACATGGTTGCATAAGAAGACCAACTCAAGGGCACGAACATCCATAGCTATGATGAAAACACTTATTGGTTTTATCGATGTTATGTTGTCTCTTACTAGAGAGGATAAGTTGGATGAGGAGGATGAGCTGGAGGGCATAACAAGAAAGGGTAAAAGCATTGCAGACTCAAACATATACAAGTTTTCTTTTTATAGGCGGTGGTGAAGGAAACTCTGCAAAGCCTCTCGAGGTCGAGGAGGATGTGGATGTCAAGGTCAATAGCCTAAGACTTGTCCCCTTAAGAAAAATTAATCATGATTTCTCAATAGCATGTGTAGAGCTCTAATGTAGAATATATCAATGTTGTCCACATAAATTTGGTTCTTATGGACCTAGTAAAATCTTCTCATAGTCATCTACCTTGACCATCTATCACAACAACTTTCTTGCATCTAGTGTTTTGAAGGAAAAACAAGTCACTTGTGGCATAAAATGCCACTATACCGACTTACATCTTCTTAGTTTGTGTGTTATCTACTCATTGGCTACAAAATTCTTGACTTAAAGCAAAGGATTAAAAACCCCTCTACAGAGTCGTTAAGCTTGAAATTTATAATTTACATGCCATCTAAACGGTATAGAAGAGTGCATAAAGTGTGTGCCTAGCCAAAACCATGTCAAAATGGGAAGATACTTTCCCACTTGAACATCCATGACTGGTATGTGTCATTTTCTTCTACCAGACTGAGTGGTCATTATCACGGTTCTCTTATGAATGATTTTATAGAGCTTGTCATTATCACGCTTGTCTTCCTTCCACAATGGAATTCACCTTTATTGGTCTTTCTTGACTCATTCTCCTCCTCAAGACCCTTGTAAAGTGAATGCCTCATCATCCCCTACACTTCACTTGGCTTCACAACAAATATTTTACTTTCACCGAGATTGAATTAATCCCTTCCCTTAAATATGTATTAGATTTGCATTTGGTTTCGAGATCAACATACATCAACATTTACATCAAGGGTCCTACAAGCTTGACAATGTATTTAATCATGGATCTTGTATTGAGTAATGTGATTCAAAATTTCTCGCATATGAAAAATCCTCGTGCCACGATGGGATCATTTGATTTTGCATCTTCCTCTGGCATGCCCACTATTTATCAAAGGAGCAATCAGCGTGTGTGAATAAATTAATTATCCTCTTTTTCCAATGTCTCAATTACACTGATAGAAATTTCTAAATGAGAGTCTTAATGGTTGTTCTTAACACACATAAGGGAAATGGAAGGTCAAGCTTTTGTGCCGACAATCATTAACGAACAATGTCACTAGGGTTGTTGATGAGGGAAACCCTAATCACAAATGTGCATGATATCAATGACATAAGAAATCCTAAATGCAACTAATTCTCCATATCTAATATATGTAGAGTTCAAGATTCACACATATACAAGTTTTCCTTGGAAGTATTCATCAACCATGCCTTGCTTTCTAAAATATCTCCAAAGTACATTGCCTTAATGACCTCACTGCATGTCATACCACCTTTCACCTTCAAATGATCGACATAAATGGCACGTGGTTCATATGTGCTTAGTCGTAAGAAAGAAGATTTTCACATAGGTTCACCACAATAATTTTCCCACCTCTAAAATTCTCCTCACTAAACCCCTTCTTCATCACTCTCCTCTGGAATTTCACTTCCTCAAGTTTAACATCTCTTACACATCCCCTTCGAGTTTATATCGCACATTCCATGTGGGATTGCTAGTTATTAAAAAAATTAAATTATTTTCCTCATAACAAATCCCATGACACCCACCACAAAGATAATTTTTAGAGTACCAATTTGAGAAGTAGAAGAGAATGGAGAAATAAGTTTTATTTGTCTACTATATTTCTCTACTTGACTTCATACTAAATAGAAGAGAAGAGGAGTATTGACAATGTTGGCCATAACCCTAACGAAACTTTGAAAAATGTTACAAATAAAACCCTAACCCACTCGTATGTATAATAACCTAAAAACCCTAACAAGCGAGAACTACAAGCTCTTTTAGGATGAAATTCAACGTTGTGAGAGGTATTTTTCTGCAGAAATAATAAAGATGAAGTGGCATCAGTTTGATTCTACGACCGATGTATTTTTTTTCGGCCCCGGAGATAGGTGGTGCCCTACACCGACTTCATCTTTTACCCCTTTGTCGGCTAGTTTAGATTTAACTCTATCTCGGTTGATCATTCCATGATGTAACATTCAATCTTTACATTTATTGTTTTTGTTTTCTGTTATTTTGAAGCGCATGAGAGGGGACCGATAATTTTGGCTCTGTGGCTAACATATTTGATGCCACAAAGATGAATAGGCTCCCAAGATTAATTCATCCTTTTTAGTCTATCGGATGGATTATATTTTTATTCCAAGTTAATCATATGGGGATGACACATCACAAATTCACAATAGGTTTTTAAGGCTTACTTCTTAGTTTTTACTCTATTTTGGTTATATTTTTATTTTTAGTTTGGTTGTTTACAATCGATTCTGGAGTTTTTACTTTGTTTTTGTTACTTTTAGATTTTTGGAGGAATATAATATATTAACCTAGGTAACTTGAACAGTCTACAATTATCTACCAAATCATAAAATTCTAGGGGAAGAATACATTCTAGACAACCTTCAAGGATGTGTTAAACAAGCTATTAGATTTATGAAGGAATACAATGAAATTAATCTAACACAATTTAAACATATGAACATCAACATTTCCTTGGGTGTTGAATACAATGCAATTAACCTAACACAATTTAAAAATATGAACATTAGTATTTCCTCGGTTGTTGTTGTAATGGGAAAGTATCAATATGAAGAACAAAACAATGTGAGTGACACTTCTAGTTGATCCATCCAACAAACCGAATTCAAAATCCTTTGGGATGTAAAATAAATATTTGTTAAATAGGGAAAGGGCACCACTCGTAGAGATCCCTTATTTCTAGGTGGTTAGATTGACATGTATATGTCATGGATGTTAACCAAATTATGTTGATGTGTAGATTGTGTCTTTACTAGATTGCATGTCCATCGGCTCTTTTTTTGGGGAGGAAGAATTCAAGTTTGTTTGTCACGTGTCCAATAATGAAGCAAATTTGTAAAGAACAACATAAGGCTATCATAATGCTGAAACCAACAATCTTAGTCCCAATTGTCCCTTCATTTATGTATAAATTGTTGTATTTCCCTTCCATCTCTCAAAGAACAACCTTTGCCTTATTCGACTTTGACCTCATTTTTGCTCCTTCATCATCATGATGTTGAGCAACTAAGCAAAAAAAAAGTTTATCAACTGCAATACTAGAAAGTGCTAAATAAATGTTGTCTCCTCCATGTGGTCATCATAAAGTGTACTTGTCATCGTAGGTACTTGTCTATTTATATTGGCTATGTTTATCTAAGCTTGTTATGTTGAAAGGTGTATTCCAAACTTGATTGATCCTTATAATTCTTGACATGTAACGGAGACATGATGTCTGAAATTTATCTTGTTATTGACATGCAACCTTATCCTAGTTATTCACATGGCAACATATGTCAATGTTTTCCTTGTTTTGAATGCATATTCAACTCCACTTGTGTCAATGCAATGGTTGTAATATAGATAAATGCAATCACCATCAAGGCTCTTCATTGGTAGCACACACGTATTTAGGATTTCCAAAAATCTTCATTTCCCTTCTATGTAAATAGTTAGAAACTTGGTAGGGATCCCCACATGGAACCCTTGCCCAAGCACTTGTCATGCAAGTGGGATGTCTTCTTCACCAAAATTTCCACACAACTTTTAAATTGGACAACACTACCCTCAAACCTCTTGTGCGGAAATAATATCTTCCTTGAGTTGAACCCCTATTTTAATCTCCATGGTTAACCTACCACTCAAATGGGTGTAGTGATTAAATTGGAAAACACATGTGAAATGTGTGATGGAAATGCCAAATGGAGGAATTGAAGAAAAACTTAAGGGAGTGAAACATTGAAGGAGGAAGAAGAGCAATGAAGAAGGGGTTAGAGGGAGGAGAAATAAACTCGTGGGGAGAATAGTAGAAGGAAACATTATGTGAAACTCTTTTTATTACAACCATGGGCATATGAGCCATGTGCCATTTTTTTCAATCATTTGAAAGAGAAAAGGGGCACAAGTGCGTCAATGTATTTTGGATGATGAATACATCTAAGGGAAATTTGTATATGTTTGAATCATGAACTCTACATATGTTAGATATGGAAACTTTGTGTTTAGGGTTTTTATATTGTTGATTTGATGGACATCTATGATTAGGGTTTCTCTTTAGCATTTAAGATAGTGATCAACATTTCCCCTTGGAAATAATCATGATGATGTTGTCTATCAATGACCATCAACACAAAACCTCGACCTTCCATTTTCCTCTATGCATGTCAAGGACATCCACCGAGACTCCCACCGTTGTTTAAATCTTGAACTATACATATGTTAGATATGGAAACTTTGTGTTTAGGGTTCTTTATATTATTGATTTGATGGACATCTATGATTAGGGTTTCTCTTTAAGCATTTAAGATAGTGATCAACATTTCCCCTTGGAAATAATCATGATGATGTTATCTATCAATGACCATCGACACAAAACCTCGACCTTCCATTTTCCTCTATGCATGTCAAGAGGACATCCACCAAGAATCCCACCGAGTTTAAATCCTGAACTATACACATGTTAGATATGGAAACTATGTTTTTAAGGTTCCTTATGTTGTTAATTCCATGCATATACGTGATTAGGGTTTCTCTTTAGGATTTAAGGTAACGATTAGGGTTTCCCCTTAACAATAATCTTGACGACTCCTTTTTCACATGGCCACCAACACAAAACATTGACCTTCCATTTTTTCCAATGTGTACAAGACACATCCATTGAGGCTCCATTTGGATTTTTATATCAACATAAGTAATGTTTGAGCCATTAACAAATGAGGGAAAAAATTGTATGCACACATGGGACCTTCATATTTTAGTTTGAAGATTATAATTCGGTTGACCAATGATTAGAATTTGATCACATTGGTTTAATTTGGAAAAATAGTTATTAATGTAATTAGTGGTTAGCACAACCATTTTAACAATAGTATCGTGCTGATATTGTTTGTGCATAATTATTTTGGCCTATCTTTTATGTGTGTATGTAAGTATCGGTGTTTTCTTTACAATATACATTTTATACGAGTTTTCTACTAAAGAATTACTTATTTCCAACATAGGTAGAATCGTGACACTTTTTAATATTCTAACTTTGATGGGTTGTTTAGTTTTATAATTTTTTATTTGTGAAAGGTGACAAATTTGGGAAGATATTTTGACATATCTCTCAAAGGTCTTATTAATATATTTTCCATATGAGGAGAAAACAAGAAGAGAATATTTCAAAGGCGGTGCATGGATATGATGAAATAAATATTGAGCAACATGAGTCAACTTACTAAAAATTAGTATCAAGCTTAAGAATAATGTTGATGCATCTTTTTAGCTATATGAAGGGTCACTTAATCAACGTTGTTAAATTCTCCGTTAGGTCTAGGTCCAACAACTAGGCCTTAAACAATGAAAGAAATAAATTTATTTGAGAAAATATGGAAGAAATGGGTTTTGTTATTTTATTTTTTTATGTCATCAAGATTTTTGATTGAACAATGTTTAATTTGTTAGATAAGACAAAGACATGAATGAAAATTTGGAAAGAAAAGGTGGGAATTAAATATCTGCATGTCCCACACTTATTCCATGACTCATATTGTTCCTACCCAAATAATACTCTGTCATATGAGCTCCACTTTATCATCTTGATCTCACTCGCATTTGTACATGAGTGTAATTTACACTAAATGGACCAAAATAAAAAAATAGGAAAAATCCAATAGGTTCTATGTTCGAAACCCAACTACAATGCTTTTTATCGTATCGGACCCATTTTAGTTTTAAGCTTGAGTAATTACGGATTTCAGTTTATATATATATTATATATATATATATATATATATATATATATATATATATATATATATATATATATATAAAATTAATTTTAATTTTTCACACCTACACTCTTGCAAATGTCTCCTGATTTTCACACACCATGTGGTTGTAAATGCAATCTCACCCACCATGCCCCAAAAATAGTTTATTGAGATGCAATAATAAAAACCAATATTCAATTGGACAATGATTTCATGAATCGATTGATAGTCTCGTGAGATTTGAACTTATAAAAACCAACTCCTCGAGAGTATAATTTGTTGGGTATACAAATGAGGATTTGTAGTGAAATAAAGGATTAAAAACTCAAAGTATAATGTGCAGAATTTAAACTAGCTAATGTATGTTATAGGGGTTCCAGGACCTTTAGATGGTTGACCATATTGTACAATTGGTAACTACTCTACATTAAACTATTAAACTAGCAATGGAGACATCGAAAGGGAGGCATTAAAAAGTTAAACTTGACGAAGGGGATCAAGGGGATGAAGGGAGGTGGAAAAGGTGATAGAGGGAGGAGAAATGTAGGTAAAAGGAATTGGTTTGTGACATTTGTTTTTATGTGATGTCATAAGGGGCATTATCGGTGGAAGGTGTACCCATATTCACTGCGGCGAGAACTTATATAAATATTGTTTTATTTTATAGTACTAATGAAAACACAAAATAAAGGATAACACTACTTTATTAAAAGTTGCATCTAATAGTACACATCCAATATTTTGTATTTACGATATTTAAAATGATGGGAAGATAATTATATGGTTTTTATATTGATGAGGATGGAACTACATCTAATTTCAAAGGAAATCATATAATAATTAAGTAGGAATGAAAGAATTTGAAAAGAGTGAGAACATCGTGAAGAAGGTTTGTAGGCTTTGTGAGGATATAACATGTAGGCAAAGGCAATGCCTCTCGGATCAAAGTGTGTTTTGCTACAAATGAAGAATTTATCATTAATCACCATTCATCCCTCATCCCATCTATTTATTAGTAATGTGGGAAGGTTTTGACAGTTTCTTAGAACAAATAGCACACTACTCGGTCTCTTTTAGTTAGGAAGAATGTCATGGATGCACGTATAATGGAAAATGTGATTGCATTAGAGTATTTCTCTTGTTGTTTTTCCATCCTTGAAAGGTTCCTTGAAAATAACATAGTGCAATTTATCTTGGACATGTTTTTCTGCAACTAAATGGTAGACATTGCATCTACATACTTGGTGGTGGAAGGCTATCCAATGTCATCCCGTCATGTAAACAAAATGGATGGCATTTGGCACTTTTGGGTCATAAAAAAATGGAGTGGGTCATATTTTACAACACAATGCATATGTTAGTTCGGGTGGAAAATGTCCTATTCTAAATCTCCCATTTTCACGAGAGAATGAGAGGATCTAACAAAGGTTGTGGCCTCGGCTTAACACCTACCGATTGCATTTTCCTAAAAACTTCAAAGGCCTTTTCAATAGACTCATTTTTTGCATATTTGGCAAGCATTGCAATCTATCAAACCACATATCTTTCAAGACTTTGTAAAAAATTAACACACATTTTGTTTTCATCCACATTTTGGAGACATCTCATTGGCACCTACAACAAAAAACATCCACTCAAAGTTCCTTCTCCATAATGCTTCACTAGATGTCCATCCCCTATTTCGAAGATATTTTTTTCACATAGGCTAGCATCATGCTCGTAAACCCCAATCAAATTGAACACATGTTTGGGTAAAAACAAATTAAACAAAGTTTATCAATCTTCATGCCATTTCCTATTTTCTTTTCATGTCCACCCAATATTATATCGCTATATTTCTAGGTAATCAAATGATTCTGTTGGTACCCAAATTTGTTCCCATTTTCAAGCCAAGTAGAAACACAGAATTCAACATGGAGCTTAGAGGAAGATAGATCATAAATATATGTCATTTTGTAGCCGTGGAGAAAAGATAACTGTCCCTTTGTTGCTTGGATTTGTGGAGAGATGGATAGCACCTTAAAAGGATGTAATCTTATCTTAACTATTTTAGGTTGTGCCTTTTAACCAAGGTAAGAGAACCTAGTTTGTAACCTCTTATTTGAAAGGAGAAACAAATACTTTTCTTTTGCATGAATTTTACGAGAGAAGGCCTTGGGAAAACATGATCAACACACCAAATCGACTCTCTCGAGTTGTCACTTCCAGATTATGGGGATATCTTCATAACAAGACAAAGGTTACTAGAGACATTTAGAGTCATGATCTGTTCTGCATACTTTAGTAAGGGATTTTGGTCTTGTGTGGGTATACGAGCAAAAAAAGGGGTAGTATGGGTAGGATTGAATGTTGTTAAATATATTTTTGGTGGGAGGAGACAGGGGGTGAACTTGACCTTCTAGATCCTTGAGAGCTTATGCAAAATGGAAAGAATCAATCAACAAAATGCTACAAAAGTTAAAATGTTTCCTCAACTAGAATATGTGCTTGATGGAGGCCCAAATTAGCACTCTTTCACATAACTCGTGGGGTCTAGGATACACCCAATAGGCTTTAGACAATCACGAATCTCTATCAACAAAATGAAAGAAAATTTATTTTAAACCGTTTATCCCAATCTCGGATGAAGGCTCTTCTAAGGAATGAAATTGCAGAATGCCACTAAACTATTACAAGGACTGAGACCTGTGTGATTGGACAATATTTTGGTACAAGATTGCAATAGAAACAAGAAAAACTACTTGTATGCATTCAGAGATGAAATAAATACACTTTGCTCAAAGATTTACACAGAATATTCCAAGTTTGATCAAATTATCAATAAGGGAAAGTTTCCAGAATAATCTCAAAGCTTTTTAATCGTTGTACACTTGTAACCACTTTGACACAATTAAATTTGACATAAAATGAAATATACAGGCTTCTTTAGACAACTTCTCAAAATGGATGGGCTTTTATCAATATTTTTATGCTGGAAAAAATCAGTCCTGACCTTTCCAAAACTCCAACCATTTGCACAATGAATTCATGCCATTTATAACCTTTGAAAGAGCCCCTTCATCCTAAAGACAAAAACTTTAAATGCACCAGTGCTCGCCATGATTCTTTCATGGTTCGTAGAATTAGATCTGCAAAAGTCTCTAGGTGCTCAAGGGAAAATCTCTTCAATTTCTTCCCGCATTCAACTCCTTTCTTAAGAAAAACACTCCTCTATCCATTCGCAAACCATTTCCACCCCTAATTTGACAAATCCGGCTCTTTGCATGCTCAGGAGAAGAAAAATGGAAAACCAGATCAGGCTCGAGAGTCAGACCATTTTAATGGCGAAAGACATCCTCCAGATCTTCCCACAAAACTTTAGATATCAACATTAACTTGCCCCTCTGTTTGGCGTGTAGAAAATAGCAAGAAATGATGAAGACTCGCACTTCCAAGCATTTTACAGAAAAATGGGGAAAATCAGATTTTGACACTCAACAGCCATTGATCTTTGATTTGAATATGGTCATCCATGTGGAAGATCCAAAAATGGGCTCAGGGCATCCTTTGAATTTTTCCTGACCCTTTGAAAAAATGTAAAAATTTTACATTTTTCTCCACACCTCTGCTTTTGAAAATGGGCTTGACACGTGTCCTGAGGTGGGTCCCAAAGGAACCGTGGAAAAAATCTATCATTTGACTCTTTTTTTGGAAAAAGGAAAATTTTCCAAGTTTCCCCATGACTCCGCCCTTCCATTTCAAGTTTATGATGTGGGTCCCAGCGAACCCCGGGTCCTTTTATGCCTTTAACACTTTTTTCCTCAAAGGGAAAAATCCTCACTTTTCCTCCAAAAGCCCGCACCTTCACCATTGACCGGGGAAAAACATTGACTATTTCCCTCGGGCCCTCGGGCTTTTTTGATACTTTGAGTCATTTGAATATAAGAGGAAAAATTTCCAAGTTGCCCCCGATGATCCGCCTTCCCGCCCCTTTGACCAGAAACATATTTTGACTTTTTCCTTTGTCGAGCTTGCGGGCCATTTTTGATATTTTAACCCTTTGAGATAAAGAGGCAAAAGGTTTAAGTTGCCTCTAATGATCCGTTACCCCACCCCTTATGGCTTTTCAAACTGCCACGTGTCATAATGGCGCACCTTGAGGAGGTCCCAAAAATTTGATACCTTGAACGAGCGCGGGCTCACCACATGTTCTGTTCCGGTGAGATTTGTCTAAATGCTTGAAGCTCAATGGAAGGCACCATGTGTCATGCTTCGAGGCAGCCTCCTTTTGGCCGTTGAAAATTCTAAGTAAAATGTAAAGCAAGCGGAGGCCTTCACATGCCATCCTGATGCTTCTTCAAATGGTGCCCAAGTTTAAGACTCTGAAAAGCAGCGGGCTCGCCACGTGTCCCTGATTCTGCCAAACTGCTCCAACTACATAAAAATTTCTAAGTCCGGGCCAAACAGTGGAAGCCTCCACATGTCCTCCCGACACTACTCTAAGGAAAAACCCAAAAGTAGATCTTCAAATGAGCGTCATTCCTCCACATGTCCTGGACTTCCCAAAAAACTTTTGAAATTTGTCTAAGTATGGGAAACCCAAATGCGGAAGCTTCTACGTGTCTCCATCCCACCAAGCCTCCACATGTCCTCCCGGTGCTACTTCAAAGCCAAACCAAAAATTTGATTCTCAAACAAGCGTCATTCCTCCACGTGGACACATTTTAAAGTTAAGGCTTTTCATAGAAATTTCAAAGTGTACGCCAGCCGTGTCCAACCAAAAGGATGCCACGTCTTCCTATTGATACAAGGATGCAAATTTGACTGGGAAATGCCCGTCAAATTGTAAAATACGAAAAACATTCATTTGAGCCTAAAATGAAATTTTCTTCAAGGACAGAGATTTTAGAAATGTTGCAGAGACTCAAATATGCTCCTTAGGGACACATCAATTCACTTTTCTTCAAGCATCTGGGGTAAAAACAACAAGGACAACAAATCCCGGCTATGGAAAATGGAGAGAACGGAAAACACGAGTTTTGAAGGAACATAGCATGAGAGATTCAAAATACAAAGCCTTTCCAGAGGAACAAAGGAACAAGGATACAAATACGGACCCACACATGATCTTTGACCCAATAGCAGATTAAAAATGGCAAAAGACCAATCCAGGTAGAACACGGGGAAGGAGAAAATTACAAAGGCCATAAATCAATAAATTTTCAAGGGCACAAATGGGGCGAGACAATTTTGAGCACCAATAGATTCCAATTGGGGATGTTTGTACGTGTTTTTCCTAAGAAACTTAGAATCCACAACTCTATCAAAAGGTGAAATCCATTTAATAGTTGTGTCTTTTTGTGGTGAAGCAATCATGCCTTCATGGTTGTAATCTCCCATTGAAATTTTTATTAATGAAGTTGATCTCCCTCTCATTGACATTTCACAATTTATGCTAGAATCAAATATCGCTTTCAATACCATCATAAGGTCACCAAAATCAAATGCCCTGTAGAGAATGGTTTTCTTTTGCCTTGTGAACCATATAATTCTAGTAGATCTTCTTCAAAAAATTTAGACTATTGTCATTAAGGAAATATTTGGAAAGCATTGAAATCCATGAAACCATGTATCTTTCGAGGCACTTTGTTAAATAATTCACATGCATTTTGTTTTCCTCCACATTTTGCAAACATCTCATAGGGCATCTACAACTAAAATATTTACCCAAAATTCCTTCTCCTTAATGCCTCAATAGATGTTCACCCCTGTTTTGAAGCCCTTTCTTTTTGCACATTGTATGAACTGCAGTGGCCCCACCTCATTCACCCTTTCACGTCTACATCTATTCCATAACTTAGATTGTTCCTTTCCAAATAATATTTGTTGTTGGATAATTGATGGAAGCTACAATAATAGCTCATTCACATCCATTACACAAAGAATCCACTGTTAAAAAAATGCCATCAACTTAACAAGTCCATTTAGTCAATGCATAGTTATCGAAGTGACATGTATTAGAGCAACATTTTGATTCAAATGCCCCCTTTTATTTCAAATGGAACATTGACCACTTCTTGTTTGTTGCCCGGTCGACCATTCCACAAGTCGACACATGTAAGCATCCTTGCAATGAAAACACGCCCCTTGTTGGTCAATGAAAACACTTACTCCAAAGCACCTCATGAAGTGACCCAACCAATTATGCCAACTATAAACAAACAATCCTCTCACGCTCCTGCCAAGAAGAAAACTCAACAAGGTTGTTCGGACCCATTTATGCAAGAAGTCGCTTAAGCGACATGTCAAAATGGCTCATCTGCAACTAGAGTCATTGAAGGCCACACACATAGAAATAAAATGCACACACTTTTGGTAATAAATGTGCGCGTAAGCCCACGTGTACACCATACAGGCAATCTTCCACACAGTCCATCTTGCTGCCAAGGGCGGATTAGAGCAAGACTATATTTCGTATTACTATGTACCTGCCATAAATTAAAAACTGTCAGAAATATTGGGTAACAACTAATAACATTCTTCCATCTATCAAAATTAGAAAACAAAGTTATGTTTCATTCGAACATCATGTGTGCAAACCATGATATTTAGCCTAATATTGTCAAGAAACTACGCTTTGCCACTGCTCGCAATTTTATTCATGTGCGTGAGCTATAAAGAGACATCTCATGGTGGAGAGTTTTTCAAACTTGTTCAAATGCTTTTCAAATATAGACAATAACAGTGGCACCTCAAGGGTCAATACTCACAAATTTTATAATAAGTTTTTCTCTAGTACTTAGAGCGACATTTTTAATAAAAATGCAAAAAAATCAGGGCATAATTTAATTTTTTAGATCAAAAGCGTAAATAATTGTTGAAGCGATTTTAACAAATGCAATCCCAAGAGTTGTGGCAGAGAGATCTTCGGCAGGAGCATAACAAGATCACATCAACTCTAATGGAGTGCCCCATCTTCCGGTATGCCAACACCATATCCCAATGTAAATATATGGGTGCCTCTTTCTCTAGATATGTTCCATATTTTGTAGTCATTTGTTTAATGCAATTTTCTATGAATTTATTATGGTTAGGTGTATGAACAAGTGGCTTCATCCTCATAGAGGATCTATAAATACTTGCATGTTTATAGTCATTATGTATGAACACATTTAAGCAACGGAACTCGACCCATTTTTCGTATTGTAAAGAAATATAACTCTCATTTTGTATGCATATAATATAAGCAATTTTATTTTTGGGTTTATTTTGTGTTTGTTTCTTTTCTTCATTCCAACAATCTTTTCTCTTCACCATTACAACTTTTTGTTGAAAAATTGTAGTACCACAAGTTTGGATTACATGAGCTCCAAAGCCTTCGATCTCTTCAATATAGGTCTTCCTTTTAATAAATACAACATTCGCGACTTCAAATCCCGACACACCATAACACTACTTTTTTCTCTCTACAAGTGATGAGTTTGATGCCCCAATGCAACCATCAAGCAAACTCATAAGCATATTTTTTTCATTCTTATTCTTCACCGCTAAATACAAAGAGCCATGGGATTTATGCACATCTTTTATTTTTTTATAAAAAAAAATTTGGATCACATCTAGATTTGGTGAAATCTCTATTAGCCTTACACAAATCTCAAGAACCGCCGCCTTTTTTTTAACATTCGAGAGAAAATAAACCAACCAAAGTGTGGAGGAAAGTAATGCCTTTAGAGACTTCGTGAAAAATGGGAGAAATCATTAGGATTTAGAGGCACATAGCCTTAGACATGCCCATACAACCCAATCCATGCGCTATATTTCAAATCCTTGACATCCCAACTTGATTCTTGGCACTACGACCTATTAAATGACACCTCCAAACCAAATGTTTTTCATTATCTATCACGTGGAGCCTTTAAACAAGCATGTATGCCTCTACAATGCTACATTAACTATCTCATGCAAACCCATATCTATTGTGGCAACCTTGATGGGGTCACCTCACTATCTACCTTTCAAAAGGTTTAATTTTTATTTGAATTTCTAATTATTTTTTAAAATACAAATACAAATTTTGTTATTTAGTTATAGATGGATAAAATTTGCTATGCCAATGAAAAACATGCATGAATGACCATGTTTCCATGGTATAGAGGTAAAGGGGGAAGTCCATCATTAGTCATCCTCATGCTTCATATTTTTGTGCAATGGATAGAAACACAATTCACTTATACATATGACAAAAAAATAACGAGGGAGAGAATTTGCCTTTTCTTCTCTACTTTGGAGGTGGGCACATATGTCTAATCATAAACAATATATCCTATTTCCTATTGCCTATTGCCTATTGCCTAATGTCTAATGCTTAAGGTATAAATCCTATGCCCGATGCCTAATGCTTAAGGTATAAAGCCTAATAATGTGTGTGTGTGTGTGTGTGTCTTCTATTCTTATGGGCGCACCACCATAGACAACATATGGTCAATTATGCTAAGCAATTTTGAGTAGAGAGGTTCATTGCTAGTTAGATTAACATCAAGATGTGATTGTGCATGACATGTGTGTGGTGGAAGTGAACATGTACGAGGAAATAGAGTTGGGTAATATCTCGATGTTTTTCCATTGCATCATGTAGAACGAGGATAATGTTTTGGAAGTAGTGGATCTAGCCATTGAGGTGGGGAAAATTGTGTTCCGCACAAATTATTACATCATGTTTCACTAGCTTCCTCATTCATAAGCATATGCCTTAGGTTCACAAATTTTCCTATGAGATGGCATTAGCACAAAGTATGTTCATGCATATGTAGATGAACCATGCAAGCAATAATTAAGTGAAAGGGAAAGCCACTTGGCAAGACCCTTAAACATGGGGTGTTTGTTTGATACATTTCCATGTACATTGTTGATTGGCATATCATACGTGTAAAACACAAGTATGGGTTTTCGTTGGCTATATTTTTACTTTTACCGAGCATTTATTAAATGGTGTTTTTGATTTACAAATCTAACCCAAAAATTAAAGCGCGTGGGTGAATGGGCATATTGGATATTACACGACTAAAAATCAATACTATCTTTTGTTTTGCACTTTTGTTAATCTTACGGAGGAATGTATATATCCACAATGTTTTGTTCAAAACAATAATTATGTAAGATTTTGGGGCGATGAATAATGCACACATGGTTTTCCTTCTTAATCTTTGAGCAACACTAATTTCTCCGACATTTTAACATTGTTTACTTTTACAAAAGTTGGAGCATTTTTTTATTGGCTATGTCCGGAGTTATTGTCCCTTGCATTTTGATGTATGTGACCTATATTTTAATAATACCATTTAAAGTTTTCAAATTTTCTACAACCCTAACACACACACACACACACACACACACACACACACACACACACACACACACACACACACACACACACACACACACACACACACACACACACACACACACACACACACACACACACACACACACACACACACACACACACACACACACACACACACACACACACACACACACACACACACACACACACACACACACACACACACACACACACACACACATGCACACACACACACACACACACACCACACACACACACACACATTCACACACACACACACACACACACACATGCTCACACACACATGTGCGCACACACACACGCACATACACACACACATGGACACATATAAACAATATACCTTGTTTTTGGTTTTGAATGTTTTCGTAACACTTATGTTATTAAAACACATACTAATATAAGAAATTTATGCTTATATTAGTTCAACCGTTATGTTATCGAAACACATAATCACTTATGTTATTAAAAAACATACTAATCTAACAAATTTATGGTTGTATTAGTTCATCACTTATGTTATTGAAACATGTAATTAAGTAATTACAATGATCCCAAATAGTTACAAATCCATTAAGAAAGATAGATTTTGAATTGAAGAAACAAAGATGACTCCTGAGAGCCTAACGTGTTCTTGCCTAAGGTAAGAATTTGATCAAGCATTCTTGTCATCAAATTTTTGGGAAGACAATACTTGTTTGAAAAAATCCACTATATAATTTGAGGTCCCACATAGAAATTCCAACTCCATACAGTTTCAAATTTCTTATACAAAACATTTCCACATGGTTTTAGGTTCCATGTTTGAATGAAAATTGGTGTCATGATCAATAACCACAATAACAATGCATTGATTTTTTCATGTATTGTTTGAATTTAGAGTGGTAGTGTGCATGATCAATGAACCATTGATCTTAAGGTTAACATATTTTGGCACACCTTATTCACTATATATGTACTCCACACATTTTCCATTTTCCATTTCCATTTCATCGTGTAAGAAAACCCCTTATCGGGGTTGTGCTAGAAATAAATGCATCATGGTTTCAAAGAATCCTATAACTCTTTCTTTTATATCCTCTTATTCTTGCATTTCTCACGGCAAACCATATGACGATCACAATTTAGGTTCAAAAAGAATAATCATGTGGTATGAAAGCAAACTTAGCCATGTCTTTGACTAATAAACAAGAAAATGATAAAAGCAATGTTAGGTCACATGTTTAAACCTTGTTAAGAACCTAGAATGCTGAGGAAGAGTCAACTATAAATCCACAAGGAAAGATATTGTGGTTGATATCTTTATTCCCTAGGAAAATGCATTAAATTTCCTAAGATAATGGTTTATAACAATGACATAAAATCACCTAACCAACCATATTTTGTGGTTATAATATTCAACTACTATAGGGGATCAACATGATATTTTTAATCCCCTTCACATTTCCATAACTCTAAAGTGTCCCACTATACATGCAAATATATTTCCTAAATAAACGTTTGTTCTAACTACCCATAAAACACAAGTGCTAACATTGCAAAAATAATCAACTGTTGGCATCAAGAATATTGATCTAAAATGCCTTGCATTCTTAGATATATCCAAAGTACATTTCTTGAAAAATTTATGCACCACACCCCTCTCTTTTCAAATGATTTCCAAATATGAAACATGATTCATATGTGTCTTGTCGCAATAAATAAGAGTTTCACATACATACCTCCAACATTTCCCCACCATTGGGCTTCTCCTCCCTCAATCCCCTTCTTCATTTCCCATCTTTCTCCTATAATGTTTTGTTGCCTCAACATTAATTTCTTCACTATATCCTTTTTGGTGTCTCCATTACACTTGTTGTGTTTTTACTTACAAGACACGAGATATGTACGTAGACTTCAAAAACCTTGCATACAACATGTTGTGAGTCTAAACTTTCATCTAACATATACATGTTGCCAACTACCACATATAAAACGACATACACCACATCTACCACATGGACGACCTCTTATCTTCCACACCAACAAATTTTTGTAGGCAATCACAACCCTTATAAGACTAACTAAGGCCTTGGTCCCATGGAGTGATCCATAGGGTTCTAGAAGAACACCACTTCATCGAACAACTAAAACCAAAATAAAAATAAAAATGAAGAGTAGACTATTAAGTTACAAAACCACCCTGATGGTTGCATAACGCCCCCCTACACAGTAACAACGATTGTGTAAACCATAGTTATGTCACTAATGGACGGAAAAATAAAATGAAGCCACACACGATCATCGCAGAATTCAAATGCCTTAACCATGACTCTCTTCCTCGATGACTCTTCTCATTCTTCATGCACCCAGAGGACATGGGGAGCAAGCTATTTAAGAAAGAGGATAGGAAATAATTGATCATCAAAGTTGGAATGAATAAAAGTGAGCAAGAAATCATGTTAGTACAAAATCATAGCACCCCTAAATGGTCAATTTGTGAGGTGTGGCATTCGGTGTGATTGCATAACATGGACCATCTCTCAAACTGTGGGACTTGCAAAACTTGAGATGGACCTCCAGAGAAAGTCGGTTCTTACTTCCTAATCTACCTGCCACAAGCTACTCCAAAGCAGGTGGAAAACCTAACCTAACCTAATCTAACCTTTCCAAGGGGACACACACACACACAGAGAGAGAGAGTGAGAGAGCCTACACTAAACAATGATACACCAAAAAGGAAGTGGATAATCACAAACATGACTACCTAAAGCGGAGAGAGGTGAGAAGAGGAGAGGGGGTGGACAAAATGTCCCACAAACCAGAGATAGTTTTCACATTAACACCACTTCGAAAAATCCATTAAAAATAGCTCCCATGACCTGCAATAGACATCAAAATTATGCACAATATACCCTGCAACAATGAGAGGTAAGGAGAGACAACAAAATAAGCCAAGGATGGACAAATGCATCACAAAATAGATTTTATTGCTCCAAAATGTTACACAGTGCACCATCAGTGGGCAAGAGGCAAGAAAACGCCATTACAAAGCCATGAGAGGAGGCTTAGACTCTACATTCGACCCTAAGGAAGAAAGAGAGAGGGGGCAGAAGAGAAACAATGACCAACCATTTGAATGTGCCCCTCTATTACAATATATAGGAAGAATAAGAGAGAGAAGAGGGAAGAATTTGAATCCTGCTCCAACCACCATGAGATATGCATTGAATCCCATTTTAAAGCTCAACCACTGAATATCAATGCCTTCTACAAATCCACCCACAATATGTCACTTCTTGTTCCCAGCGGATCAAATCAAATCAGATCTGGTAGTTAAAGAGATCAGATTCTACGTTAATGGCCTAGAAGACATTTTCCCATTTTTCACCTACCAAATCCTTCCCAAAATGATATTTTATGTTTCCAAGGTATAGAGGGTGTCGAGACATTTCCAAAAAGTCTTCTCCCACCCAAATCTGATTCTCCAGTCAAAAGATATGGCCATTTGAATATTAGGGTTGCGGGCGCAAATATTTAAAGAGTCTATCATACAGGGTCCACGTGGCGGCCTCGCGCACCTTGGAGATTCAACCCTTACTCCCTTTCTCTTGAAATAGCACATGATCGACATGTGGCCTCCATGAGCTTCTTAACTTTTCATTTTTGAGTCACTTCTTCGGGCACCTCTAGACATGTGGCGGATTGGCGCTTATTTGAGGTCCTACCCCAAATTTTGCTCTTGAATTAGCGTTGTGCTGACACTGGCACTCTCCATTGGCCTATCTCAATGCTTTGACTATTCAATCAACCCCTGTCCCTTTCTCGACTCTAGGACACGTGGGCGGTTCGCGCTCATTTGAACCTTCAATTTTGATTCACCCTTGAAAGATGCGCCAAGTTGACGCGTGGAGGCTTCCGCCTAGCTCTAGTACTTAGTCATTTGGGCCCGCTCTCCTTTTTGACCTCTGTTGACCATTTTACACATGGAGGGTTGGCACAAGTTTGAGTCTCTATCTTTGGCTCCCATCTTTTGAATTGCGTGCCCAGCCACACTTGGCACCTTCCGCTGAGTCTTCTATACTTAGTCTCTTTTGAGGCCCGCCCTGTCCACCTTTTGAATTCTATTGACTCTGTCCCTGCTTTGGAACTTGGGACACGTGGGGGCATGGCACTTGTTTGAATCTACCTCTTGGGATTTAATCCTTGGACATGCGTCACTTTGACACTTGGCAGCATTCACCGTTGTCTTCTCCATACTTAGCCAATTTTGGGCCCGTTTAGTCGTTTCAGAGCCCGATGACTTTGAACCTTCACCGTTTATTTTCCTTGAGCCTCTAGGCTTCTTTGACACTACTTGACCTCCTTCCTTGACCTTGATATTCCATTTTAGAGCCCGCATGTAACTTGTCTGTTGGATTTGAAGCATGACTCATTCTACGGGGCCATTTCTTGAATTTCTTCTTGCACGGGGTCGTTTTTACTCTTTTGGGCCTCTGGTTCCTTTTGTGTCATTCAGACTCATTTTGACCCTATGTTCCTTGAGTCAAACTCGCATGTCCCCTTGTTTGTCGTTATAGAATGTGAGCTCACGGGTTTGAATCGTTTCCTTCAGATTTTCTTTATGTGTGGGGCTTGTTTTGACCAAATTTGTCGGGGGGAAAATTGGGATAACAATTTGGTGACTCACGGGGACATCTTCTTGCTAGATGAAGAGACCAGTGGCCTTGAAGCATCCATTGGGCATGGAGTCTACCTGATAAACATGAAACTGATTTGAACTTTGAAGATTCGATCCCAAAATGGACCACTTTGAGCTGACGACTACATGCCTTTTCTATGTTTTTCCTGACCCTGAGCCTACCCGCATGTCTCTGCACTCTCAATTTTTATAAGAAAATCTTGGAAATGGGGTTTTGAGAGTAGAAAATTGTATTGACCTAGGGCTTTCATCTTGTCCCTCAAATGGACTATCTTGAAAACGTTCTTTAGTTGCTCTGTATTTGTTTTATTTTTCAATTTATAACTATTACAGAGTATGAGTCTTCTCTACCATGAATACTTGAAGAGCACGGCTTTATGCACCTCTAGAGCAATAAAAAAACTTATATACAAAGACAAATCATACATGCCTCAAATGAGACATGCAGAGTGTGCATAAGCACTTCTTCTACTGAAAAGAAAATCTACTCCTACTCCTAAACTAACCAGAGAAAAGAATGCTAAACAAAGCCTACTACAGGCAGGGAGAAGTAGCTTCCCTTTCTCAAAAGGGGCAGCCATGCAAATGATTTGACACTAAATATAGCTGCCTGTATGAGTGAAAAATTGACAATAAGTTAGTCCTCCACCCAAATCATCAAGGTATCAACATTAATGGAAAATACCTCCTCAAGCTGATTTGCATTGGACTCTGGAGGTATTGATGGTGACCCTTGGTACTTTGATGCTCATCCTCATGCCCTAAAGTAGGGCATGACTTGGTTTTGGATTCTCTCTTGGCTCCAATGAAGCCAAGTACCTGATTGGGCATGGTCTAATCCTTTGGATGTGCCCCTTGTTCTGAATTTCAACTCCAAGAATGGAGTTTTCTTGTGGACCCTCTTGGATGGATGGTGAGAGAGAAATGGTGATATTCTCCCTTTTCTCTTCCTTCTCCTGTGAAGAACATGGAAGACTCATATCTTCCAACCTTGGTTCTAGAGGGCCATTGTGGAACATAGGTTGCTTGCCTTGAATGTTCTCCTTCATGGCAGCAGGCTCATATGCTTGGAAGGTGGGTGATGGAGGAGTAAATGATGTGATCTCCATGGGCTCTTCTCCATCAAAGCAATCCTCCAAGTCAGATAGATAATCTTGTCTCCTTGTTGTCTTGTTGCATGTGCTCTACCTCCTCCATGGTGTCCTCTTGATCTGTAACTTGCTCACCATGGTTCCCTTCATCTTCAAACATGAAGTTTGAAAGATCAAACTCCTCCTCAACATTAGAGATTGAAGGAGATGAAGTGGGAGGAAGAACTGAAGGTTCCTTTGTGCCTACTCCTCACTTGGAGCCTCTAAAACTATATGGTCCTCCTCCATCATGGGTTCATCAATCAAATCAGGCCCTTGAAATGAAAGCAAAAAAATCTTCAATGATGCTTTCTTCATTGAGTGGCTTCAACTCTTGATTTGATCTCTCCCATCTGCTCCTCTTCAATGGGACTTGGAGCTGATTGTTCCTCCTCTTCAACTAGTTGTGTAGCTTGGGTTAGATCAACATCTTCTTTAGGAAAAGTGCCATAAACAGACTGTTGATTCTCTTCCTCTTGTTCTTGTTCTTGTCTCTTTGCAAACTCAGCCTCAGCCACCACTGGCTCTTCAACCTTACCTCTCCTCTATTGGCTTGACCATCAAGGGGATCTTTGTAAACCCAAATTTGGCAGCCCAACTCTTTAGATTGTCTGTCATTTCTTCTCTGTTGGGCTCCTCCTCTTGTTGTTCTCCTTGACTTGGTTTCTTGGTCTCTTCCCAACATGGACTTGGGAAAGCAAGAGGAGTGGTAGGTTGGGGTTCAACCAACTTTGCAATTGTTTGTGGTGGGGAGGGAAGTGGAACTTCTTGTTCATTTGGAGGGAATGACTGCTTGGGAAAGGAAAGGGGAGAAGAATTGAAATGGGGTGGAAGATTAGGAGATGGAGAAGAGAAATCAACACTTGGGGCAGCAGATGGGAAGCTTGACTCTTGCCTCTGCTGAAATGATAAAGATTGAGAAGAGAAAATGAAGGACAGGGAGCTGGTGATTGACTTACCCATTGACAAGGTTGTCTTGCACTTTTCTCATAAGCCTCAATGTCCTCAATCCACTATGTAAGTTGAGGCAACACTTCAACCATGAAGTCAAGCTTCTCTTGAGGGCTTGTAATGTCTTGGAAAAGGGCCTTCCCATGGAAAAGGTGCCTATAACCAATCTTGAATGCCTTCATTTGTGCCACGCCCTGGATTGCACCATGCCAGCCTCCATTTTTGAATCTTCTCCAAAAAACCAACATTCTCCATTTTGTTGTTATCATTGTATGCATACCCTTGTTCTTGATAAGCTCCATGGCCAAACTGACTTTGACCCTGCTCATATGGGTAAGCATAATGGTCTGGATCTGATCATAATGCTGATTTGGAGGAGTTGGAAATGCATTGGAGGTGGATTGCACTACTTTGTAGGTGTGAATTCCATGAAGGAATGAAGTCATGATTGCACAACTTCATGAAATGGAGAAAATGGGAGATATGGAAAGAAAAGTGAATGAAGATGGGTGGAAATGGATGGAAAAGGTCTGTAACTTCAGAATGGGGTTGTTGACCAGATGGAGTCGCTAGATGTGCTTACATGTGCCTCAAAAGGCTGACCCTTAACAGGAACACATCAACCTACTAAGATGAAGTGGTAAGGTGCTTTAGACCTATCCCACCATGCCAAAACTGTTAGTGTGGTCACACGGTGGCTTATGATTTGTTGTTGATAATGAGACACCTTGGAAAGATGGAAGATCTAACCTCAATGTCCCACTAGGTGTGCCAAAATTGTTAGTGAAAAATCACAACACCCCTGAATGGCTCAGTTGTGAGGTGGGGCATTTGGTGTGATTTCACAACATGGGACCATCTCTCAAGTTGTGGGACTTACAAAACTTGAGATGGACCTCTCAGAGAAAGCTGGTTCTTGCTTCCTAATCTACCTTCCACAAGCTACTCCAGTGCAGGAAAAACCTAACTCTATCCTAATCTAACCATTCCAAGGGGACAAAGAGAGAGAGAAAAGAGCCTACACTAAGTGGTGATACACCAAAAAAGGAAGTGGATAATCACAGACCCAACTTGCTGAAGTGGAGAGAGAGTGAGCGAGAGAGAGAGAGGTGGACGAAACACACCACGACTGACCAGAGATAGTTTTCACACAAAACACCACTTTGAAACCCATTAAACATAGCTCCCAGGACCTGCAATAGACATCAAAATTTTGCACAGTATACCTCTGAATAATGAGAGGTAAGGAGAGACAAAAAAATAAGCCAAGGATGGACAGATGCATCACAAAATAGATTTTATTGCTCCAAAATGTTACACAGTGCACCATCAGTGGGGAAAGAGGCAAGAAAATGCCATTACAGAGCCATGAGGAGGAGGCTTAGACTCTGCATTCACCCTAAGGAAGAAAGAGAGAGGGGGAAAAAGAGAAATAATGACCAACCATTTGAATGTGCCCCTCTATTACAATATATAGGAAGAATGAGAGAGAGAAGAGGGAAGAATTTGAATCCTACTCCAACCACCATGAGATATGCATTAAATCCCATTTTTTAAAGCTCAAACACTGAATATCAATGCCTTTTGCAAATCCGCCCACAATATGTCATTTTTGTTCCTCGGCGGATCAAATCGAATCAGATCTAGTAGTTGAAGAGATCAAATTCTACATTAATGGCCTGGAAGACTTTTTCCCAGTTTTCACCTACCATAGCCTTCCCAAAATGATATTTTATGTTCCCAAGGCATAGAGGGTGTCGAGACATTTCCAGAAAGTCTTTTCCCACCCAAATCTGATTCTCCAGTCAAAAGATATGGCCATTTGAATATTAGGGTTGTAGGGCGCAATATTTAAAGAGTCTGCCATACAAGGTCCACGTGGTGGCCTCGCACCTTGGAGATTTAGCACATGCCCTTGCTCTTGAAAAATGCCCGATCGACATGTGGTAGCCTCCAGCTCCTATGGATTCTTTGTAACTTTTCAACAGTCGACTGCACCTCTTCGACTCTGGACATGTGGAGGCTTGGCGCTTGTTTGAGGTCCTGCCCCAAATTTTACTCTTGAATTAGCGTCGTGTCGACACTTGGCACTCTCCGCTGCCTGTCTCAATGCTTTGACTATTCAACCGACTCTATCCCTTTTCAACTCTCTAGGACATGTGGCGGGTCCGCGCTCATTTGATCCTTCGCTTTAGATTCGCCTTTGAGGAGATGCACCAAGTTAAGACACATGGCGCTTCCGCCTTCGCACTCTATACTTAGTCATTTGGGCCCGCTCTCCTTTTGACCTCTGTTGACCATTTGCACACATGAGGGTTGGCACAAGTTTGAGTCTCTGCCTTGGGCTCCCATCTTGGAATTGCGTCGAGCCGACACTTGGCACCTTCCACTGAGTCTTCTATACTTAGTCTCTTTTGAGGCTCGCCCTGTCCACCTTTTGACTTTTGTTGACTCGCCCTACTTTGGAACTCCAGGACACGTGGGGTTGTGGCACTTGTTTGAATCTACCTCTTGGGATTTAATCCTTGGACATTCGCTTCTTTAACACTTGGCAACGTCCGCTATCTTCTCCATACTTAGACAATTTTGGGCCCGTTCTTAGTCATTTCAGAGCCCGACAACTTCAAACCTTCACCATCTCTTTTCCTCGAGCCTCTGGCTTCTTTGACATTGCTCGACCTCCTTCCTTGACCTTGATATTCCATTTTAGAGCTCGCATGTAACTTGTTTATTGGATTTGAAGCATGACTCATTCTACAGGGGCCATTTCTTGAATTTCTTCTTACACGGGTCGTTTTGACTCTTTTGGGCCTCTGGTTCCTTTTGCGTCATTCAGACTCATTTTTCCCCTATGTTCCTTGAGTCAAACTCGCATGTCCCCTTGTTTGTCATTATCGAATGTGAGCTCATGGGTTTGATCGTTTCCTTCAGGTTTTCTTTATGTGCGGGGCTTGTTTTGACCAAATTTGTCGTGGTGATTTGGGATAACAAAACCATTAGAGCTTGAAGTGTTTTGTAGAAGCAAGGTGTGAGAACAGACCAATCAAGTAGAGAAGGGAGGATATGACATTGTTTTCCTTACTTTAGCTTCTTGTAATATGTATTTTCATTTAAATTAGCCAATATAATATTGGGAAGAAAGAGCAATTTCCCTTCCCGGTTGGTTTTCCCTCAACTTGGGGGTTTTCAAGATAAATATTGTGTTGTGAGTTAAATTGTTAGCTTTCCATTGCTGCAAAATAGTTCTAAGTTTTAGTTTTTATTCACTAACATTAAGAACTGTCATTTTCAAAATAATTGGAAGTAGAACAAAAAGTTTGTGGTCTTGTAAATTTCCAAAGCTAGAGGTTTACATATCATGGAGGGGGCTCCTTAAATGTCTCAAGAGGGGTTGTTGAGAAAATTTTGGGGCATTTTCATATATTTAAGGTCCCATGTTTTGTTATCAATTTCCTCAACAATACCCGTTGACATATTTTAGGATCTAATTATATAATACTAAAAATTTGTAGGTTAATAAAGATCAAATTTCCCTCCAAAATCACAAAAATTGAGATCCATAATGTATATTATGTGTTGAATGGATAAAAATCACCATGTAGAGGGAAATTTCCAACCCCTCTCCCCAACCACCTCTTAAATTCAACATATAAAAAAGATGGAGCTCCCATTTTTAAGGCAGGATTCATTTATTTCTTATAGCTTACTTCAAAAAATTCATGGGACCTTCTCCTTAAAAAAAGGAGTCAAAGCCCCTCCATGAGATTAAATTTAATGTTGAGATTTTATTAACACAAGAAAATCAATGTAAAATTTAAGGTCTAAAATCAAATGTTAATAGCTTATTATGCCAAAAGGCATTGCCCTATGAGAAAGAGCCTTTGTTGTTCACATTAAGGGATTAAATTTGATGGGTGTTTAGACCTTTTTGTGTTTTTAGCTTTTTTTTTCTTTTTTTGAGTATGGCTGCCACAAAATGTTTAGTAGAAGATCCGCCTCTGCAAATCAATGCACGATATGGAGTTAGGAATTGAGAGGCCGTCGGGTGGAATAGATCTCCTGTCATAGAAATTAGTTTATGTGCATCTTATCGCTAGTCCGCCGCTAGAGAAAGTTTAATTACAAAAAGTCTGGTTATTCGACGGGGAGGATGCGAATCCATAGTTCGAGCCTTCGAGGGGCACCATTTGTTCGATGTGGACAACATGATACACACAATGAGCCTTTTTCATGGCCATACTTCCCTATCATTGTCGCCACACTCTTGGAAACACTTTCATGAAGAGCAGAAAATTAGGAAACTTGTGTTTCCCAAAGCAATTGTCGCCTGTGGCGTTGGTGGGAAAATGTGAATCCGCAAATGGTGGGTGGGAAGAGCACTTGGTGATGGTGGTTTTGTTGCAAAAGTTCTAAGTTTTAGTATCATACACATGTGGTGGCATCTTATTCTTTGTTGGCCACCCAAACCTAGTGGTGCCTCTTTATAGATCTAACAGTTGATCCGGGGCACCATGCCCTTGTATTGCATCTTGTGAAATGGTAATTTCCCCATGGGTGGTTCATTATCTAAACAATATCCTACCACATTCATTCATATTGAGGTAATAAAAATGATAAAATCAAAGTCAATATACCATATACATTAGGAGGTGAAAGATTTTAATTAATTAATATTTTGAATTATGTATTAGGGGTAGGTTAGAGAGGTGGGTCAAAGGAGAGGTAGGGTTAATTTTAATATAAAAATAAAACATTTAAACCCTAGTTTTAAAACTAATTGCCTTAAATTGCAGTGTCGTCATAAAGTTAAATTTTAATACCTTTTTGAATAAGGAAATATCAATTAGGATTAAGGAAACTCTTAACCAAGAAAAAAAGGTAGAAAACTAGAATTGAGTATGGTTTTCAACACAATGAAATTATTTTAGTACTTTAATTATTTAAAGAATCATGATAAATGATTAAAGTTTAACATTAAGGTAATTGGTAATAGGTCTTGAATGAATTCAAAATTTTCTATAGAAAAAGTGTATTAAAAACTAATCATTGAGTGGGAAACATGATATACTTTTGTGTTTCATATATTAGGGTAGAAATAAATAAGGGGTAGATAAAATTGTAATGGAAATATGGGTAAGTAAGGTACGTGAAAAAATAGGGGTTTAAAAATAGGGGTTTTTTTCATTCTAATAATATAAGAGGAGGGGGTATTATCAATTGAATCATTAGAGGTAATAACTAGCATTAAACATATTCTTTAATACCCTTTGAACAAACGTGTTATACCATATTTTTACTAAGTGAACTCCTTGTGGTTTCCCCACCTCTATACTCTTCAATGCATTATTGATTCCACAATTCTTTAGCTATAACGCAACATATTTTAGATATTTCTCTCTATTTTTCAACTTTTGTTTTTCTTTTCTCAAGGAATGAAACGAGTCCATTTTTTTCTCATATGTTGTTTCGGGACCTACTTACAACTCATATTTAATTATATTTTCTCGACATAACTCTCCTCTTCCTTGGAAATTAGTGAAATCCAAATCCCCAGCTATAAAAGACTTAGCATGATCTCATGAATAGGAATAACAACAAGATTCTCGTCTTAAATATGTGCCTTCTATATTTTATAACTACTCCAACATAAAAATACTTGTCATACTTAGCACAAAACCCATGTTAGAAGAAATTAGCATGTTTACAATGCCCAACAATCAGTCTTGTCCCAATCTTAAGTGATAAGGGAAAATTACACTCACAAAATACAAATGAGATCAAGTCGATAAAGTGGAACATAAATAGTGGATGTTACTTGGGTGTTACACTTTGACTCGTGGAAAATGTGTGGTACATGCAGGTATTTAATTTTCACCTTTTCATTTCTAAATTTTAATTAATTTCTTCGTCTTATATTACAAATCAAGCACTATTGAATTGAAAACCTTGACATCATTTACGGTTAGGTCTTGACCTTTAAACCTTTTGAATTTCCCCATTTTTATTTTGGCCCTTTAAGCACAAATTGCACTCATGTGAATAATGCAAGTGGGATCAAGACAATAAAGTGGAAGACACATAATGAGATAATTATCAATGATTGTTTGCACATCACCTATTACCCTACACCTAGCCTATTTCCCTACACCTACTCAAGCTTAGAGATGTAAAGGGGGAATACAAAGTGACAATAAAGTGGAACACAAATAAAGGACAATTATCGATGATTGTTTACATGTTGCCTATTTCCTTGCACCTACTTGAGCTTAGAATTGTAAAGTGGGAGTACAAAGTGCTCCAAGAAGCAAGAATTTTGAATGGGCTTCAAACATGGAACCTATTGGTTTTTTCATTTTTATTTTGGCACCTTTAAGCACAAATTACAGTCACGTGAATAATGTAAACTCAACTCTCAATGATTGTTCACACATATTCTATTTCCTTGCACTTACTTGAGCTTAGAATTATAAAGGAGGGCTACAAAGTAAACCAAGAAACAAACATTTCAATTGGGTTTTCAACATGGAACATGTTGGATTTTTCCCATTATTTCTTTTGGCCCTTTTAAGCATAAATTGCACTCACATGAATAATGCGAGCGAGATCGATTTGATAAAGTGTAACATAAATAACAAATTTTATTTGGGTGTTACAATTTAAGCCATGGAAAAAGGTGCAAAACATGTAGGTATTTAATTCTCACTTTTCAGGTTGGGTCTCAAACATGGAACATTTTGGATTTTCCCCATTTTTTGGTTTGTCCCTTTAAATGTAATTCGCACTCATGTGAATTATGCGCTCAAGCTATAAATGATATAGTGGAACACAATTCCCTTCCCCCCTCCCCCATCAAATCGCACTTTTCAATGGCCCCTCATCCTCTCCCTCTTTTTCACTTCCTCAATTTTCAATTCTTCATTCCACGCCCTTCGACGTTTTCATCAAACACTAATGCACGTACAATTGCTAGTAATATGCCTATCAATATATTCAGGCTATGATGTAAGTGTTAAATTATAGATTAATGATCTATTTTTGAATTATTTAATGAGTTTTGGGTAGTTGGTTATAATATTGTAAAAAAATGTAATGGTTATTTTTGAATTTAATTTTATTATTTGTAATTATGTTGATATACAAAACGTATAATGGTTGCTAAGGGGGTTGTGATGGAGTGTAATATTGCATAGTGAATAGAATGTTCTAACTTAAATATAACATTTATTTGACTATCATAAGGAATTTTTCTTTCTTGCTTGGAGAAGATATTGATAAATCTCAATATATCTTTGTGCGTATGATGGAGTTTAGAGCTCGATTTTATTAAGAAAGACTTTTGACCTCACACTAGACCGAGGTCATCCATGGCCAATAAAAATATAATTTTACAAAAAAATTGATGGAATTATTTATCAATTTTAAATTTTTCAATAAACAAAATCATGTTTTACAAAATTTAAAATAAATACATCCACATCGATATCTATGAATATAATGAGATCTCATTATATATTTCATTAATGATATTTATATAACGAGATCTCATTTAACGTTTTTTACTATGCGAAGACAAGCATCTAAATTGTTCTAAACTCAGCATTGACAATGTTAGCCATGTAACCCTAACGAAACTTCGAGAAACGGTTAAAAATAAAACCCTAATCCATTGCCAATTTGCCTGTATGATTCCCTTTAAACCCTAGCAAACAAGAACCTCAGTCTCGTTACAATGCAATTTAGCGGTGTGAGAGAGATTTATCTGCAGATATAATAAAGATGGAAGGGCATCTGTTTGATTCTATGGCCGGTGTTGGTTTTTCGGCCCTGGAGATAGGCGGTGCCCTACACTGACTTCATCTTTATCCCTATTTCAGCTAGATTTAGATTTAACTGTATCTGGTTGATCATTCCATGATGGAACATTCAATGTTTACATTTGTTTGTTTTCGTTTTCTGTTATTTTGAAGCAGACAGAGGGAACTGATAAGTTTGGCTCTGTGGCTAATATATTTGATGCCACAGAGATGAATACGGATCCCAATATTGATTCCATCCTTTTCAGTCTATCAAATGGATTATATTTCTATTCCTAGCTGATCATATGTGTAGTGCCTTGTTTATAGTTGGTGAGAAGTAATGAAACTAATTGTTTTCTACCCACCCACCGTATGCCTTCCTCCTTGCTGGCCGCGTAGTTTTCAAAAAGGATCAGATTTTTATCTTCCGTGTGTTTGTCTCCTACCTGCCCATTTATGAAAATGTTGACTTGTCATCTGCTGTCACGTGGGTCTACCTGTTGTTTTTGCCCAAAACCACGAATGCTTGTTGCGCTCCATCAAATGCTGAAACAGATGAATTGCTACAGCGTGTTCTGGATAGTGGTTTCATTAATGGTGAAATGAAGGTCTGTCGCCCTGATGTTGCGTGGGTGGGTGTGGATTCTCAAAATCGTGCTGTACAGGCAGCTTCAGTGGAGCGCAGAACTGAAATTCTCCTAGGAAAGTGCCGTGAGGAAGTGTTTGGCTATATGCAGCAGCTACAGGGTAGAGAAGTAAACTTATCTCAGAAAATCAGTGGCCTCCAGAGAGAGATAAGTGCGACAGCTGCTGCAGGGTGATCCCAAGGAACCGTTGGTGTTGAACCTGATGTTCTGGTTGCACGCGACCACAGTCGAGATCAGTTGTTGCAAAATCTTGCAGACTGTCCCTTTTCCTGTACACGCGAATCCAATCTCTCCTTCCTCGCGTGCCTTTTTCCTTCTGCTCTGCCCGTGGGTGAGGGCCTGTTAACACAAAATATGGACGTGGCTTTCTGTTGTTTCCTGATGCGTTTTGGGGGAAAGGAGCGCGAGAAAGTGGTCTGGGTTGTTCGATAAAATCGTTGTTTGAAAAGCGGTATAAGTTCCGCGTTGGGCTATTGCTGGTAGTGCTGCTGGGAACCTCCATGGTCTTCGGCGATGGTGTGCTCACGCCCACAATTTCTGTTCTTTCGGCAGTTCAGGAATTCAAATCAGGGCTACTAATCTCCACGACAGGTACATTGTGGTAATTGCCTGTGTGATTTTGGTGGCTCTCGTTGCACTACAACATTTTGGGACACGGAATGTTGCCTTTATGTTTGCACCCATTGTGATAACTTGGCTCATCTGCATCAGCGACATTGGTGTTTTCAACATAACTCGTTGGAATCCAAAAGTTTTCAGGGCCATTTCACCATTTTACATGTATAATCTCCTTTCGAAAACCAAAAAAAAAAAAAAAAAAAAAGAGGCCGGATGGGAGTCCCTTGGAGGCATTTTCCTTGCATTACAGGTGCAGAGGCCATGTTTGCAGATTTGGGACATTTTTCCCGGTTTTCAATCAAGATAGCTTTCACAGGATTTATCTATCCTTGCTTGATTCTCGCCTACATGGGTGAAGCTGCATATCTTTCGAAGCACCCACAGGATATACAGAGGCAGATGTGGAGACTTGTTTCGCAGAAAAACATCTCTTCACAGAAATTTCTACTTTAATATGTAGAATATAGCAAAGAACAGAGAATGGTAGCTGCACATTTCTTCGTAGAGGTTGCTACTTTCCTTATGAAGTAAAAAAAAAAGGGGTGATTAGCTTAGATATCTTCTCAGAGATAGCAGTATACACTAGCCAAAGCAAGCAGTATGTTGCAAGATAGTAGAAGCCTCTGTGAGCGCTTCCAACAAGCAGGTTGTCCAACTATGTGGTTATCTGTTCAATACCAAATGCATCCTCAGATTTGGGTTTCTCCTTCAAGATATTTTTTATCAAAATCGGCTATGTGACAGTGAGAGTGTTACCAGGAGACCTGATGAAATGTATTACAAAGATTCTCTATTGAGATCTTACTTGTTTTACGATGTAACTCATGGAAGAGAATCTCATAGAGGTGGATCTGTTTCTTATCAGAATATTCATGAAGCACAATTTGCTTGCAATTATTTGAACTTGCTGGAGATACGTGGTTGCTGCCACGTTAATTGTTCGTTTTGCCACCTTGGTGGGCCGATGATTTTGTCTACCCACGTGTATGGTTGCAGTTGAGTTACCAAGGGAGTGGTCATTCGAAATACCATGTAGGCCCGCATGTGTAGAGTTGAATGTCTGACTTGGTTGGGTGGGACATTTTTACTGAACTCATGGGTAACCGGAATGGTTATTGTTTCTTTTGCGTGGTATTTGGGACACCGTGTGGGTGAGAAGCGTGCGTTTGGTGGAGAAATAATTTTGGGACTGCTGGGAGAAGGGGTCTGCTCGTGCGTGGCCATGGGATATAGCGTTTAAAATAGGCATGATAAGCCCTAACCCTCTCTCTTAATGATTTATTTCTTTTAGCATTTAGATAAATCAATATCTGCAACTTTGTTCGAATACTGTAGATGTGGGTTTCTTTTGGAATGTGGATGTGTTTTTGTTTTACTAAATAGATAGCGTTTGGACTCTGGATATCATATAACATGTATTTACACATATTGACTCCTTCTTGAAAGAGATGCTCAAAAAGAGACGAGTTTTCCAAATGACTTTTAATCATAATTGCATGAACTGATCTCTCCCCCTTTACAATTTATCTTATTTACTGTTTGAAGTAGAAGAAATCTCTACATCGATTCTTGCCTACTGATTTTATAATGTTGGTTTCTCTTTTGCCTTGATTATTCCTTTGAATGATGGTTTCTGTAGAAAATAGTATGGAGCGTGAATGAGGTTTATAATTTTTCTTGTATTGTTTATATTATGTAGAACATGGCTTGAAAAAGGGAATTTCCGATATGACTGTATTTGGATTTTACTGTGGTTTTATAATAATTTAAACTCCCACTAGGATTGGGGCTTCCATTTGGGAAGAGTCATACTAGTTTAATTGGTCTTCTAGATAGCTCCATCTGAGTCATTCGATTATCATTTACCTTGGGGATTATTGAAAACCCCTCACCAGGACCTCTACTATTACTATTACTATGAGCTTATTATTAGATTGGAACCCTCCTGAAGCATGCGTTAATGGGTTTTCTATGACCTTTACGAATATGTTATGCACGCAAGTCATTATCCTCTGTGGATAATTATTTGGCTTAATTTTTGAGGCACTACTTGGATCCTTGAATCGGTTAAAGTAATATTGGATACATCGACATTCCTCAAGTTTGATTGATATGTGATGCCCTCATGCATATGAATTCAGGCAATGCCTGAAATATGAAATTATAAATTTATCTTATACTTGACCTTGAAGCTTGTCGAAAGACGTTTGGTAGAAAAACAGATGAATAGGGAAGTTAAGATAACTACCCTAAAATGGATTCATGCACAGCCTTAAGTAAAGGTAACAGCTACCATAATGGGACTGTGCATACCATGTATGCCAGTAAGGATATAAGTCCACCTGAAATTATTTAACTTCATTTTTATATAACAATAATTAATACCCATAAATTGGTGTATGCAAGTGGAGGTTGAATTATATAACAGGATATATTATGTTATCAGGTAACCAGTAAGGATAAATATGTTATTTCAATACTTGGTTAACGAGTGGAATATTTTCTGGTATTTACGATGATTATTATGTTAGCTAAAATTTGATACTTGCATCTCAATTGGGAGTTGAGATAATGTTGGTACTTGTATTTATAGTGGCTTGGACTGCGCTTACTTATCTTAGTTAGTCAAATGTATCTTTGACATATTAGCAAAACATGACAATTTTGTTGATCGTAGCTCATTCCAATGAGTTGGACCCTTGTACTAAAAGAAACATATAGAGACATGGAATAAGCAACCAAAAGGATACCTAAATATTATATGAACTTGTGGATTGGTGGAATCTTTGTTAACATAAGTATATCCTTAAAATTGTGAGATAAATATCCAAATTATACTTACATATCACTGAGTTTCTATGAAGGTTTGATACTTGGGTAATATCGATGAATAATATAAAATTGATACTTGTATTTATTATATAAGCTTAATGTCGTTGGTGCTTTTATTTAATTGAAAGATAATATTTTGGGTACTTAAATATGCGAAGTAGGTCGAGGGTATTAGGTGAGCGTCATTATTATTGCTTGTAATTTCAGATGATTGATTGCATGGTTAAGATTGTATATCTAGTCACTTGGAATTGTGTCTTAGGTAAGCAGATCTTAAGGAAGTGAACATTAATGAGTAGGAAATGTATTATCATGAGATGTGCAGTTAAGTTTTAAATGTATGTTAGAAATTTATTTGATAAGGAGTATTGCAAACTTTCATTTATTTAAATGCTAGATGGCATAAATTATTAGGTGAGGTTTATATCTTATCATGCTCAGTTCTAGCAAACTGACTCTAGTAAATATTTGTGCAGATGGATTATGTGAGTAGATTAAAGGAAAAGAGTGTAAAAGTTTCATCAGTTCAAATTATGAAGTTCTTTGTAGAAAGTTCAATGCGTTGTAAATTTTGTAACTTTGCTTGCAAGGAGTTTAGAAGATCTCTTGCCTTGGTATGTTCAGAAAACTACGTAGTGAAGTGTTCTTTCCTTTTGTTGTTAGACTAGTAACTTATCCTGGGTGAGGAATGATATTCAATCCTTACCTTGGCATAAATATTGTAATACCTTGTTTTTTTGAGAATAAAGTGTTAAGTCAAAACTCTCTGACATCTTGTAATGATGTGATATAAGTAAAATTAAATGGAGTGGTTAACCCTTATAGAAGTTAACTAAAATATATATATTCAAATAAATTAATGTAGAGATGACTTACTTGAGAACAAGATTTCCTGAAGTACTCAAAGGTGAAACTATCCTTGTAAAGTAAAATTTTATAAATTGATATCCCTAGCTAAACTAGTGAACACTACCCCTTTTGGGTGAACTCTTAAACAAGCTTAAGGGAAAACAATGGTTAGTTTTTGGAAGATAATAAGATTTAGCAAGTAGGGGAAGACTTTAAGTGAACTACTCTGCAGTGTATAAGGAATTAACTCAGTTTATAAGTTGAAATTGTGTGAATCATATATTGAATCTTTCTGAAAACATAAGTCATGAGATAAAGGGTGTTTTATCAAAATAAATAACCTTCAATCATATCTTACTGTGACTTGCCCTAACTGTAAGTGTGTTTTGTGGTCGGACTTCTATGTTGTCATGTCTAAAAGAAAAGTAAATTGTCCTTGAAAGATGTGAATGTTTCCGTGCTGCCTTTATGGCCATCCTTGTATCAAGTTGTTCACAGTGTTAGTTGTACCCTTGGTGACGACATGTTGCGTCATGTTATGTGTGGAAGTAAGTCAAAAAAAAAAAAAAAAATTATCCTGTCTTTTACTGCGTTGTTTGTGTGTGTGATTTTGGGTCGTTATAATATGGGGATGAGACATCACAAATTCACAATAGATTTTTAAGATTTTGATTCCTAGTTCTTACTCGTTTTTGTTATATTTAAGGTTTGGTTGTTTGCAATTGATAATTTAATGAACCCCAACCGAGATGCTAAGATGGCAAGCAAATAAATTGATTTCTATTCCCAAAAAATTGCATTCAATTCACTTCACATCATCCCCTACCACTCCGCTAGCCTCTGCAGACTGCTTTTCACCGCACACCACCAACACATTCAAAGCAATCATTAACTCGCATGACATTGTGTTTCACAAAGGTACACATGTGGGTGGGTGCGAGGAGTCGAACATCCCCACCCCTTCTAACCCCGCAATGAGCCAAAGGACAATGCATATCAACAATTGTCTCGACCCTTTTTACCCCGCAACGGAGCCAAAGACCCGCTTGAATCACCATGTGGGTCATAAGGTGAGCCCATTTTCATAGTTATTTCTGTTCTCTCTGGGCTTCATGCAATGAGCACATTCGCAAGCAATACCAATTTTACAATCGTATATTCGTTCTATATTGAGTTGTTTATGTGCATGTTCTTGTTTAATCAAACATTACTAGTTTTATAAACATTTATTAATTCATTATTGAGTTGTTTCTGTGCATGTTCTTGTTTAATCTTTCATTTGGCACAAACTCTGTTGATTCATCATATTTTGGCCTTTAGTACACATTTCTACACAGGGTTATTTCTATTGTTGGTTATTGAGTAATGGGTTTTGTTTTGACCTGTTGTTTTTTCATGCATGCACGCTTAAGTTGTTGATAAGCCTACAATTCCCATTGTGTCTAATCAAGAAATTTCTTCTTCGTTAGCATCTTTTGATCTAATAGATCATATCAAGAAAACCAAGATTCAAATCTCTCAAGGTTTGAGTATTATCAAACCCATCTAGAGGCTTTTACCTAGGTTGTTAAGTTTGTAAATGCTAAGCCTACTCAAGCTACCCCTTCTTCCAAAGGACTCTTACCTACTCCTAAAGCTTCCTCTCTCTGCAAAATTTGATGGCCTCTACTCCTCCACATTTGAAAAGATTGAACCATTTTATGTGACTTTGTTGATAGCCGGGCATAAGTTAAGCAATTGTGTCATTGATTCCAGAGCATCAAATAATGTAATGCCCTGCACAAGTAGCTCATGCATTAGGCCTTAGCCTAACTTGGACATTTGGTTCATGCTACTCCATATAAACTAAAAAGGTGTCTTTAGTAGGAAAGATAAAAACGCTCAAGTAGTCTTTGCATATTTTTTCCGATAAAAATGTTAAGGCTACTATTTTGGTTGCTAATATACCTCCCTCTTACAAAATGCTCTTAAGCAAAAACTTTTTCTGAGATGTAGGAGGAGAAATCCAAATGGACATGTCTCATGCATTAATTCTTGTAAAAGGAGAAATGAAGAAGTTGTTACTTGAAAGACAAGCTAAGTACATAGTTCAAAATATTGATGATCCTCAAGCATAATTTTATATGAAGACATTGGACATGGTAATTACATGATAATGTCTAGAATAGAATTGAACATCCCTGAAGTCATTCAAGATGTTTTGAATGATATTTGGACCCTTTAGTTCAATGGAAGTTGTTCTACAACTGGTTCTAGGGTGTAGTTCTTGTTTCACCCTCAAGAAAAATTCACCCATTCTCATACAAACTACAATTTGCTAATACCAATAACATTGTTGATTATGAGGCCCTTCTTCTTGGTCTAGCAAGCTGCTGCAAAGGAGATGGGAATCAAGAATGTTTGTGCACAAGGGGATGCAAAACTTATAGTCAAACAAGTTTGAGGTTCATTCCAAGTCAAGAATGAGAGGTTGAAGCATTATCAAAATAAAGTGTGGGATTCAATTGAACTTTTTGAAGCCTTCTTAGTTGTTGCGTGACAAGGAAAATAATTCCATAACGTATGATGCCTTTGCAGCTTTAGTGTTCTTTGCTAATTCCTCATCCAAACTTCACTCAAGACAAGTTCATGATTGAGATGATTTTTAGACATAGTGTCCCAAAAACGTAGATAATTGGCAAGTTTTCAATGATGACCAACATATCATTTCCTTTCTTGAGTTAAAAGATAATTTTAATCAGTTGTATTTTGAAGGTAACGAAGTTAGCTACTGGGAGTCACTTCATCCACAACTGAGGAAGGTATTGAATATGAATCTGATTAGGATGGATGTATCAAGTTGAAAGGTAATAAAATACCTAAGGGTCTTGTCATTTTAGAAGATCTGTTTGATAAACATGATCGCTATATCAAGAGTAGGATGTCACAAAGCATAGATCAGTCATCCGAGTATGAAAAAGTAAACTTGGGAAATGATGAAGAACCTAAACCTGGTTAAAATAAGAAATTGTTGTTTTGTTGAAGAAAGGAAGAAATTGGCTGAATTGTTAAGAAAATATATAGACGTGCTTTCATGTTCTTACGAAGATTTGAAGAATTTTAAGCCGAGAGAAATGCAACACTATATTCCTCTAAAGCCGTGTATTAAGCCTTTCAGAGAAAAGTAAAAATAGTATAACCTCCTTGTGGGAACAATCTATCAAGAGATTCAAAAGTTATTAAGTGCTAAGATTATTTTTCTCATTCATCATTCAACTTGGATTTCCAATATTGTTCTGGTATGGAAGAAGAATGGGGAGATAAGGATTTGTGTAGATTTTCATGCAATCTAAATCAGGATTCTTTAAAGGATAACTATCCTCTTCCCATGATGGATCAAATGCTGCAAGTCATATCTGGTTCGAAAATGCTATCAATGATTGATGGGTTTTGAGTTATAACCAAATTGAAGTAGATGTCCATGATCAACATAAAATTTCCTTTGCAACTCCATGGGGCACATCTACTTATCAAAGAATGCTTTTTGGTCTCATTAATGCAGGTGCAATTTTTCAAAGAGCTATAGATTTAACCTTTGGAGATCTAAAAATAAGTGTATTGTTGTTTACTTAGATGATCTTACTATTTTTCTAAGAACAGGGAAGATCACTATCAACACCTTAAGCTTGTTTTCTAGCACTGTAAAGATAATGACATATCTCTCAACCCCAAGAATTTTTTTTTTTGGAGCTACGAAGGGAAAGTTGCTTGGGAATATTGTTTCAAGGGATGGAATCAAGATCGATTCATAAAGAGTGCATGCTATTCAGAAGATTTATTTTCCTACTATTAGGAAAGGAGTACACTCTTTCTTTGACAAAATCAATTTCCTTAGAAGATTCATACCAAATTTCACAGAATTGACTCAAAGTATAACAAAGATGATGAAAGAGAAGCAATATTTCCACTGGAGTTCAGAGGGAAAGACATATTTTGATGAGATAAAGAAGGCCATTGCAAGGACCCATGTTCTAGTTTTCCCTGATTTTAACAAAGACTTCAACATTTATTGTTATGCCTCGAACACACCCTATCTAGCCATCCTAGTCCAAAATAATTTCAAAGGGTGTGAAGTGCCAATTTATTTTATGAGATATGTTCTTAAGTCCCATGAGTTGAAGTATTCTCATCTTGAAAAACATGTTTTCGTTGTAGTCAAGCTATGAAAAAATCATATTTTATATCCTTATTCCCATTCCACTATTTTTGTCGCAAATACAATCAGTGAAGTCTATTCTAACACAACAAGAGTTTAGGTCCAAGAGGTGTAATTGGATTGCCAAGGTTTAGGAAGATGAATTTTATATCAAGCCTACTAAATTGGTCCAATGGTGGGGTCTGTATCAACTAATTGCAAAAATTTCAAAGGAAGATTCAAGTAACAATGGGACACGCTGAAATGCCCACTATTTTGTTCATAAGTTCTACAGATGAATGGTATTCCAACATTTCCCACTTCCTCACATATGGGAATATCCCAAGCACATCTTAATGCTAGGATAAAAGAAACATTAAAATTCAACTTAAGGTATGTTCTTTGGGACAACTCTCTTTTCGTAAAAAGGCATTTATGGCCATATCTTAAGATGTGTAGATAAAGAGCAACAAAAGAGGTTGTTAAGGGCTTATCATGATCAAGCTTACAGAGGACATTTCTCTTCCTTGTGGTAGCTCAAAATTCTTCGGGGATGTTATTATTGGCCAACCTTGTTCAAGGATGCAACTAAGTGGGTATCAAATGCGAAGTTTGTCGACATTTTTAAACGACCTAAGTTGGCCACTATTCCATCAAGCCTGTTGTGATTGAAGAAACTTTCCAACAATGGGGATTAGACTTCATTGGAACTCTCAACCCAAACTCCAGCAGTAGGACACACCCATGTTCTCCGACCGCAACAAATTATTTCACAAAATGGGTGGATGCCATCACTGTAAAAAACAACTTCCGAGGTCATTTGTAAATTCATCAAGGAAAATATTTTTGTTTGATTCTGAGTTCCCAACAAAAATTGTAATAGATAATGCTCCTAAATTTTCCTCTTATGAAATCATAGATTTATGTTATGGATATGGAATTTCCCTTTCACATTCTTTAGATTATTACCCACAAGGAAATGAGCAAACCGAATCAATAAACAAAAATTTCTAACCATAGTCGAAAGTTGGTTGATGAATCACAACGAACTGGCATAAGAAGTTGTTTGATGCTCTTTGGGATGATTGTATAACACCAAAAAGAGCTATTAGAATGTCTCCATTTCAGGTGGATTATGGGATGGATGCTCAGTTGCCAATTACTCTCAAGTTACTAGCCTTGCACTTAGCTAAGACCATTAAGGATGGACATTTCAAGGATGATCTTAAAAGAGGATTATGTACCTGCAGAAGTTAGAGAAATAAATGACTCATGTGGTTAATCACATCTCATCTCATCAACAAAAGGTTAAGAATTTTTTTGACAAGAAAGCCATGTCCAATGACTTCGAAGTTGGTGATATTGTTCTACTCTAGGACAAAAGGAAAGAACCTCACGGGAGCCATGGTAAGTTTGAATCACTTTGACTTTTTCCATTCCAAATTCAATAATGTGGAAAACCAGTTTTACACACCAAATAATATTACTGTTGTTCATTCTACAAAGCAATATGAAGGCTATTATATAGCCATGGAGGATACAAAACAACTTCCTATAAAATAGGAAGTCAATACAACAACTTGCCCGTTTAAATGATTTACAGGTGTAACAACTAAACTATATAAATATATTGTTTATAACAATATATCTAACCTACTAACAATTTACCATATCGTAAGTCATATTTACTGTACGGTAAATATCAAATATTAATGTAAACACTAATGATTTCCTAACATTCCCCCTTAGTGTTTACATGGGAAGAAGCACATCTAAAAAATGGAAACAAAATCATATGCCTCTGCATACTTTTAGGTCTGCATACTGCTGCTTGATCTTACTGCACATGACCAATCCACTTCACCACAGTGAATCCCATACCGGATGATCACACTTCCACCGATTCACCTACATACACGAACTCAATAGTTCCCTCTTTCACTTCCAGTGAACGCCCTTTCACCAGTCGATCGATTTTAGATTACAATAGTCAAAGAATCTCAACAGTTAGAGGATCACTTCAGTTCAACTTCTCTCCTATATAACTATTCATAGATTCAAAATGCACATCCTCTACGTTTCAAAATTTAGCAGGAATGAAAACCATGTTTTATTTCTGCACACGCCACTCAAAGAAAATAACTGAAATAATAAAAAAGGTGCCACCAATGTTGTATGTGACCTCGTCGTTGGTGACTGACGAGAGGCACTGATCACCCTCCATCCTCTATTGCCTCCAACCTCCAATATGAAGCTGCTAACTCAACAAATTTAGATTTTGAGGCTCAATGGTTGCTAGGACATCGGGTAACACCGAAAATGTGTCCGTAAGGCAATTTATTTATTTATTTTGACAATATCAAAAATCCTACAATCACCTATATAACTTTGACTCTTTTTATAAACTCGACAACAATAAAACTTTAATTTTGATGATAACAATACATAGAATTTGACCTAAAATTGCTTTCAAATGTAACTAAAAACAATTGACACAAATAAGTTTATGATTGACTATTTTTTGGGCATACCCTTATAAAGAAATACTAAATAAAAGACAACTAACCTACAACAAATTACTTATATTTTTTTGTAAAGACCATAAGACTATGCAAACCGCCCATTTATTCATTGACAAGGAGTGTGCACGTGGCTCGCCAATCATAAAAAGTGGAGGATGATATCACCTATGAACAACAGACCTTAGATTGATTTTTATAGTTGGGAATTTGATCCAAACTATTTGAGAGAGGGTGATGTGTTTCCTCCAAACCGTGTTTGAGCCACATGACGACTAACAAAGATAATGTTTTGAAAATAACACGAGGCAAAGGAAGATTAGGAGTGTACTGTTATACACAACAATGGAACACGTGTATCCACACATGCAGAAGGGTTCAAATCAAAACTAGAGATCACACACTTCAACTTGGTTTTCATATGCCTTTGCAAGGACTAGATACCAAATGAAACTCAGGCACAAATCCAGAAGTGGATGAGTATTATATTTTTCTTGATACATGAAGCCAAGAATTCACAGTCCAAATTTAGAAAATAATATCTTTCTGTTGTTATCCAAATAATTCAGGCTTACGTGGAAATCAGGAAAGACAACTGAACCAGCGAGTACAAAATTCTTTAGATCTTTTCTTGCATAAAGATTCAATAGTGCTCCTCGTCTTTCACAACCACGTATTTCTCCTCCACACTCAGACACAACCAAGACTACATCCGAACACCAAATATCATTTGAAATGCATACAATCAGGGACCTAGAAATGCTCACAAAAACAATATAATAAACTATAAAAACTAGCTTGAAAACCACTAATGACACAGACTGCAAAACTAATTAGAACAGTTTTGAGAAAGGGAATAGAATAACAGGGTTTTTTTCATTATCGAATAAATCAATAAGGGAAATATTAAAATGTGAAGATGCCCCTCACAGGTTCATAAAAGAGTATGATAAGATCTACAATATTATTATCTAGAAGAGTTGTTATTATTCTCTCTCATTCATTCATTCCTGGGTCATATTTTGGAAATAAAGAGGAACAACGTGTCCTTGATTGATAAGTTAGCTAGAACTGTGTGTCCCTAATTTATCTATCTTTCCATATCTTTGTTGTTGCATTATTCTGCCTTTCCAGTTTTTAATCTATATTATGTATTACAAATCGTGGATTACTTGTTAACGCCAATATCCTCATTGAAGATTATTAGTCTATAAAGTTGTAAATATTTTAGAGTCCCAAGTTTTGTCTTAATAAGGGGACCTCCCTATTAAAGAGGAGGGACTTTTGTCCCATAAATTGTTGCTTATGTCTTCAATGACAGATTTTCCAACCAACAACCTATAATCTGTTGTTCACTAGTGCATGGTCCAACCAATTAAGTTGTATAGGAACAAATCCTACCATTTATTTTTAAACTCATATATTGAAAAAATCAAACACGTGACAGATGTTAGCGGGACTTTCCCATGCATGGGCATGCATAGATTTAATGGGGGTATGTATGTATAAAGGTGCATTTTATTGGTAGTTTATCCGTTGGCAAAACAAATGTGATTGTCACTAATAATGATTGTATAGAATGTGAGAATCCAATTTGGAAATAGAGGCCACTAGAAAATAATGACCCCAAATCAAAAGAGTTAAGGTAACAAATAATCGTCGCAATTATTACTCAGTAGGACTTCTTGGTACATGTCATCCTAACCTTGTTAGAATGCTATATATATGCCATATTAAATTCATATAATTTAGTCACCGATTGAAATATAGGGTTGGCATCAATGTAGCAATTTTCGTATAGAGAGTATTAAATGGTGGACCTTAAATATTGAAAAAAAATGGTCCATAGAAAAAATACAATAAATACAGAAAAAATACTTAAATCATATATTTAAAAAATATGATAATTTTAATAATTTAAAACATAACTATACAACAGATTCAAAATTATGATCTATGAAGAACTTGTGTATGTCCATAGAAAATTACAGTTCTTATTACTTAGTATCTTACCCTAATTATACTCGTTGTGTACTATGTAGTGTGTTATAAAATATTAAAAGGCATGCTTTTAATTGATAATAAATAATACTAATAATAACAACATATCTAAGATACATTTTTTTGGAGTTTTATATTTTTCTTAATTTTTTTATCCGCCTCAATTAGAGCTTTGGATTTTTCCATATTTTAATTATTTAAACATTGAAAAATTCATTGTTTGATACGATGGATTAGATTTTATTTTTTTAAATGGAAAATCACACGTAATCCATCGTATTTGATAACTATGGTTGACATATAAGTAAACACATAAATTGTAATTAATGGATCTAATGAAAAGACATTGTCAAATGTGTTTAGACCTCTGTTATGCATATTTGTAAAGTAACACATTTGTTATGCCTTTTTATAGTCCTACAAATTTTTTTAGAACAATACTTATGTATGTTCTTGGGGCAAAGTGAATATATGTACACATGGTTTTTCTTTTGAATCTTTCAACAATGTTATTTATTTTTAATATTGTACTAGCATTTTTACTTTTGTAATGGAAAATTTTATTTTATTGCTTTTGTGTCAAGAGTTAATATCCCCTATGTTCGGATATATGAAAAATTATTTTTCTAATAATATTTAAAGTGATCGAATTTGTCGCAAACCTTACAATGGTGTCTAATTTTTTTGTTTGTCTTTAAGTATTTTCTATTTTCATTACATTTACATATTCTTTTGGTTGTAATCTAATCTTTCAGAATTTAATGTCCCATACATTCCGATGTATGCGAACATTTATTATTGTTATACCATATTTTTTGTTTCAAGAATTTTCTATTTTCATTATGTTTAGATAACTTTTTGGCTATATTAGTTCAAAATTATGTTATTAAAACAGATAATAATATAATTGCACTAATCCAAAAAAATTACATAGCCATTAAAAATGAAGACTTTCTAGATTGGTGACAATTAAGACATATTCGATATTCAACAAACATTGCATTAAATAGGACAATCATTTGTATTAATTATTATTATCTAGAAATTTGTTATGATGTTGTTGTGAATTAATTATAATATAAATATTAGTGTGCTTATGAGACCAAGTAAGACCAATTTAAATGGAAATTTTAAAAGGAGAATAAATATTTTAATAATCGCATCCAATTTCATGAGATCAATGATGATGAAAATGGGGGTTTGAGAGGCAGTGCAAAGGCCCCCGTAGTTGTTCCCTCAATGTGCACATGAATCTCCCCCTCATGTTGGCCTCCTTACATTCTCCATCCTCTCTCGAGATAATTAAAGCATATGGTTTTAGCACACTTGATTCCGCATACCGAAGATTCCAAAGAGAAAAGTTGAGCAAGGAATTATAGTTTGCTCATAATGATGATGGGATTCTCCATGTCACTTTTTTAATATTGATTCCACTCATACTTGGGATGAACGCTCTAGCATTTACATTTTCATTTCGATTTGACAACGAGTGTGCTTTGACATAACATCCCCTCCCAAATTTATGAACCATACCACCATGTCTAAACTAATAAATTTCAAATAAGTACAAAGTGTCGTGATAAATAAATTAGATTATAATCTTCACACATGTCAATCAAATTATAATCTTCAATATGATCAACCAAATTATAATCTTCAAACTGAAATCTTCCTATTTATAACCTTGGATGAGCTAGAGCATCAAAGGAGGAACCAAAAGTGCATACAAATATTATTTTTTCTCTTTTTCTAATGCCTCAAACATTATTTACAATAATACACATTTCTATTTATGGGAGTCATGGTGCTTGTGGATCTGCCATGTGTTGGTGAAATAGAAGGTTGATGTTTTGTGTGGGTGGTCATTGACAAATGACATCATCATGAATGTTGATGAGGGAAACTCTAATCACTACCTTATTTTCTAAAGAGAAACCATAATCACAAATGTACATAAACAAAAAAATCATATCTAACATTATATGCGAGTTTCCTATCTACAGAAGTGGGGATGGAGACTTGTCAATACAACTAGTCAACCCACCCATCCACACAAGACACTAAGGGGCGCTACTCAAATACTAATTAGCTCGTTATCCACTATTTGTCAACTAATCCGATTCGGTAATCACTATTAGAGCAATACACGATCATGTGTTCAAATCTTCATGATAACATTGCTAGAAGTGGTGAAGTCAATGAAAGAGTGGTGGTTATGAAATCCTTCCATGATATAGATACACATGAAAATAATTCAAATTTTATGATTGCTAAGAGCTGAGAATGTTGAGTAACAATGTCAACTATAAATCCACAAGGAAAATAGTTTCACTTGATATTTGTTGTTGCCTAGAAAAGTGTGGAGAATGGCCTAAGATAATGGTGAAAGAGCAGGTGCGGATACACAAGAATAAACACACAAACTGAAATTCCTTCTCTATATTTCTCTATTCGGGAACATACAAATATATAGAAATATACTTCCTAAATAATAGGAAGTAGCTATAACTTACGTGAGTTATTTCTAACACACTAATCAATATAATTGTTATTGTTGTTTTATATAACAACTAATAACAATTTTACTAACACATACAACATAATAATTACTTCATTTAATTATTATTTACTAATGGAGCACTAATTATAGAATTTCCTAACATTCCCCCTAGTGCGAACATGGGGAAAAATTGCCTTTGAACTTGCACCTGCTCATGATCTCGTGATTTTCACAGGATGATCTCAAACCTCGGGATGATTTTGCAAACGGTTGACCAAAACCGAGAATGGTGGTTTTGCAATAGGTTTACCACAAACCACAAAGTGATGGTTTTGCGAATGGATTACCAACAACCAAGAATGGTGGTTTTGCTATTGGTTTACCACAAACCACAAATGAAGGTTTTCAAGTGGTTTACCTACAACCACATCATGATATGCCAAGTACTATTCTCAACTCTCATCACATCTCACTACAGGAATAACATAGGAAATTCTATTGAAATTTGCTGCTCGTACATACATAGAAAAAGCTGACATAATGGAAATGGAACATTGGATCATGTTCCCCCCCTTAATGTGAAATTTCCACTTATTGAAAACTAAAACCGTACTCACACCGAAACACTAAAATCAAACTGCATACACACACACATGCGGCCTCATCGTTGACAACTAACGAGAGATCTCTCGAATGACTTCCAACCTCTGCTTGCCTCCATCCTCCAATGTCATGCTACTAGTTCAGCCGGATGTGATCATGAAGCTCAAATTTACATGTTGGATGTTGCATTCCAATGATAATGCATCCATGGGGCAATTTTTTTATTTTTTTATTTTTCATTTTGACAATATTTTGACTTTGACTCATAATGACAACTAACAAAATGACTATTAAAATTTCTTAAAATCACTTATATGACTTTGACCCTTTTACAATGAATGATGTATTTGACAATGATAAAACTAAACAGATGAGTCACTTTTTAGAGATTTACAATTGTGACAAGGTAATCGACTCAAAAGAAGACAAAGACAATGACAATTATGGACATATATGGACTTTGGATTTAACAAGACTTTTACAATGATTAGTAAATTTAAAAAACAAAGTTTTTACCTCTTTCACCTACTACCAAAGACATAAACAATATACTAAACTACTATTTTGAAGATCACCGTTAGAAATTTGATATATGTAAACGAACAACATGAATACGTGAACACATACGTGGAGCTATGACATGTCCAAAGTAGAAAGGAGCATGCACAAAAGGTGGTTTGAATGTGCAAATGTCTCACTGCGTTTTGACTCTGCAGATCCTTCATTGTAGAGTGTTAAGCCACACTACCAAATCGATATCCACTGAGCTCGACTCCAATGAATAGTTTCCTTAGCACCCTCCAGCAACATTGAATGAATATTGTCTATACTCCCAGGATAGACATATTTCTTCAGGTGGATCTCAAAAACTGTTCACCAACCAGTGAATTCCGTGTATGAAGCTATAGAACCATGTGGAAAAGTAATTAAAAGAAGAAAGGTGTTGATAGGTTGGAAACTTCCGAGGAGTCTAGGAGCTCTTCCAAAAAATATGGAATAGTTGCGGGATTGAAAACGGATTTCGAATATATAGCCAGCACACCAAGTGACAACGATGCACAAATGATCGTGAGCTTATATATTGTCCCTCCTCAAACAAAAATACCATACATTGATATATGGGTTACTCAGATTTTGAAGTCCACGATGCACGGATCAACACTACACACGAAGAATAAAGACTTCAATATTTGACACATTCCTCTATACTCTTATTTGAAATTGTATTATTTCTTACTAGTGTTTGAGGTCCATGGTCTAGCGCTAATGATTTTTGATAAAATCATGCGAATCAACAAATGAATTGATCGGCTAAGTCGATATAAAACTTCAATGGATCTCAAACCTGTTTGTTTGTCCTTCACAATACATATTTTACCAGATGACTCTTCAAACGGGTTCTACCATCCCATATAACTAAACAAAGAATAAATAGTCAAATCTAGTAGCACAACATCAAGCTCTAGACTATCAACAAAGCTAGCAAATGACTATTTGGAAAACGTCACCTTGTGCAAGAGAAATCCACGCATGCAAATTAGAGCCGAGCAAAATCAACACAAGATTGATTGCTATCTCTAAATGATGGAGAGTTGTCCAATGTCGATCAATTCCTTTGAAGCTAGGTAGGCTGGCCTACTTTGGGTGAGTAAATGTGTATGTAAGATCTAACATACTTAATAACAACAGTTACGTTAATGACAATGTCGTATAAACTCTTCTCAAAAAATAATTTCACATCCACAGGGGGCGAAGACAAATATGACATCCCCCACACAAATCAGCTATGCATCCATCATTGAAAGGAAATAACCTTGCTCTAATGCCAAATGAAAGAGCAGTGTAGATACACAAGAATAAACACACAAACTGAAATTCCTTCTTTGTATTTCTCTATTCGGGAACATACAAATATATAGGAAGTAGCTATAACAACTCACTAACTTACGTGAGTTGTTTCTAACACACTAACCAAATATAATTGTTATTGTTGTTTTATATAACAACTAATAACAATTTACTAACACATACAACATAATAATTACTTCATGTAATTATTATTTACTAATGGAGCACTAATTATATAATTTCCTAACAAATGGTCTATAAAGATGATGCACGATAACCCTGATGCACCATGTTTTGTGGTTATCAAATTCAACTACTATATCAACTTGACATGAGATGTCGAGTCCACTCCACATATCCCTTTTTCTAAAGTGTCTCTAGACATGCACAAGCGAATTCCCCTTACATTGACATTACATTAAAGTACAATGGATGACATTGTAAATAATAACTATTCACATTGGATGTATTGATCGACCAATCGTTGCTTTCTGCGATATCTCTAAAGTATGTTGTCTCATTGATTTGTGCACCATACCGCTTTCTCCTTCAAATGATTGACAAAAATAGCACATGGTTCATATGTGCCTAGTGGTAAGAAGAGTTTTGCATTGGTTCCCCAAATATTTCCCCCACCATTGGAATTCTCATCCCGCAAACCCCTTCTTTAACACTCTTCTTCCTCCTCCAATATTTCGCTCCTCAAATTTAACTTGTTTGAACACATCCTCTTCAACATCTCCACTCCATTGTTCACGGTGCAATTAAACGTTCAACAAATTAAGAAATTGGGATAAAAAGCGCTTCCCTTTTTTAAATTTTAAAAAAAAAAACGTATTCCAATTGTTGTAATATGTTTCTCCGCCCAATAAACCGCACAAAAAAATCCTTTGCTTATATGAATACGACTTTAAATAACAATTTATCAGATTTATTCTTCGTTTATTACAATGTAATTTTTGTTTTTCCGTTAGCATCAAAGCTTATTGTTTTCCAATCGGATACTGGCGGAAACGATAATTTGTTGTTGGTGAATTCCAATTTCTACCATTCGCGCATGTTTTTGTATTCTAAGAGAAAACATTTTATTTTTTCCTGTGGCCTGAGCACAACTCTCATGCCACCTGTAACGCTGTTTGTTGTAATCGAAGTTGAGCCCCTGTTTGTACACGGAGGTTCATGTCGTTTCTGAGCAACCATATTTACATATTCAACCTTTGATCATTATTATTGTGAGTGCAGCATTTTTCCGACCTCAGCTTTTTTTCTTGCTTGGTTCAGTTCAGCATGACAATGGTTTCCTTTTCCAATGGTAAGGATTAGAAATGCTTTTGATACTGCTGCCTTATCCTTGATCATTATTATTCTGAGTGGAGAACATTTCTTATCTCCATCTGTTTTTTAAGTTCAGCTGGCAATGGCTTCTTTTTCCAATGGTGAGATTGGAAATGGTTTTGACGAAACCCTACCACTGCATCAGCTTGGATTGTCCGATCTTTGATCATTATTATCCTTAGTGGAACAATTTTACTACTTGCATGCTTTCGTCTTTCTTACTTCAACTCAGTTCGGTTGCATGGCGATGGCTTCCTTTTCTAATGGTGAGATTGGAAATGGTTTTGATGAAATCATAGCACTACTCAGGTTGGATTGCCCTACCTTTGAGTGGAGCATTTTTCCTACCTCCATCCTTTCTTCTTCTCAGCTCAGTTAGTTTGCATGGCAAGATGGTTTTGACGAAATCACACCACTGCATCAATTTGGATTGCCCTACCTTTGATCATTATTATCCTGAGTAGAGCACTTTCCTACTTGCATACTTTTTCTTTCTTAATTCAGCTAAATTCTTTTGCATGGCGATGACTTCCTTTTCCAATGGTGAGATTGGAGATGGTTTTAACGAAATCAAACCACTGAATCAGCTTGGATTGCCCTACCTTTGATCATTATTATCTTGAGTGGAACATTTGTCCTACCTCCATCATTTCTTCTTCTTAATTCATCTCAATTCGTTTGCATGGCAATGACTTCTTTTCCAATGGTGAGATTGGAAATGCTTTCGACGAAATTGCACCACTGCTTGCATCTGCATCGGCATCATCTTCAAGGCAAATAGAAAAGGTGCCCTGCGACGTATTCATCAACCATTGCGGAATTGATGTAAAACACACGCTTGCCAGCAGTGTGTATCATACACTTAATAGCATGGGACTGAGGGTTTTTCTGGATAAAGAAGTGCTTCAGCCTGGCGATTCTATCCCAGAAGAAATACAAGACGCAATGCGTAGTGCTTTGCTTCATATTGCTATATTTTCCATCAATTATGCCCATTCCCCCTGGTGTTTGGCCGAGCTATTATATATGCTCAAAACGGGAACCAAAATCATTCCAGTCTTCTATCATGTTAATCCTTGTGACCTCCGATGGGTTGGGGAAGGAAGAGGGATATATGCTCATGCATTTTCTGCACATGAAAACAAGGGTAGATACAAATCTGAGAAACTAGACGAGTGGAGAAAGGCACTTCATGACATTTCGTTTCGATCCGGATACATTGTTGGTATTGACGAGTAAGTATCATATGCTTGTTTTCCTGGGTCCTTGTTTGTAGGAGTATTTCATAAGATAGATATTTATTACATTTTGTGTATTATTTTGTTGCAAATACTTGGTAATTATTATTAGATATGTGCCAACAAAGTTAAATTTTGGATCCTTTTATGGCGCTGTTTGTACCTCACTTCTCAAAGTGGGGATGTGGGGGCTTGCCTCCCACTCATGTCACAAGGGGGTCAAGGGGGTGGCAACATGTTATGGAGCCCTACCATGGGGGTTCGGAGGGTCAATCCTTTTTTTTGAAAGACAAATTCAACCAAATTCTATTTTTAGGAAGGAAAATCCTAATGACAAGTTTCCACTATATTTTTAGGAGGAATCCTAATTGTACTTCACCAATTAGGTGTATATATTTTTGTGAGATTTAAAGTTGCTCTTTCATCCTAAGCAGTCAGCTGAGGTTTTACCACATAAATCTGGTGTTCATCTCTTGCATGTTTGGTATTTTGTATATTTGATTTATTTCTATCTTTGTAAGCTGTTATTTTGTTATTTAACTTTCTGCATATTCATTGCTGTAAAGTCTGTGGTTTCCTAACAATTATTTTGTTGCCGAATCCTCAGTGATGAGGGCAGTTTCTTGAAGAGTATTATGAGTTGCGTGCTGAGGGTGATGAAAACAGTCCCTTTGGAGGTAGGCAAACATCCAGTTGGGCTCGATGAACATGTAGAACAGTTCGAGAAAATTGTGCTTGAAACATCCCACAGTGAGCAGAACGTACAAATTGTAGGCATAGTAGGTATGGGTGGTTGTGGAAAAACCACACTAGCAAAGGAGCTATATAACAGAAAATGTTCGTCCATTGATAGATCAAGCTTTCTCTTTGATGTGCGAGATGTTTCATCCAAAAACTCACTGCATATATTGCAGAAAAAATGTTGCAAGACCTTCGTCTCAAAAATTTGAGATTTGACAATTATAAGGAAGGAAAGGTAATTGTGGCAAATCGATTGAGATCTCTTCGCGTGCTCATTGTTATAGACGATGTGGATCATGTGGAACAACTCGATGCTCTCTTGCCGGCCAAGGAGCTTCTTGGTTGGGGCAGTTTGGTTATTGTTACATCACGTGAACTGGGTGTCCTTACATGTTGGGGTATTTCATCCTCATATAAAATGGAAGGCCTACACAAATGGCATGCCAGAGAGCTTTTATGCTGGCATGCTTTCTTACAACCTTATCCACGCCAAGGATATGAAGTTCTGGTTGAAGAATTATTGAATGATTGTCATGGTTTGCCTTTGTCTCTTCAGGTCTTTGGAGGACAACTTTATGGCAAGTCCACGAAATATTGGAGGTCTCAATTACATAAGATGTCCAGAATATTGCCTCAAGATATTAAAAATAGACTGAAATTAAGTTATGATGCCTTAGACGAAGAAGAACAAGAGATGTTTCTTGATGTAGCATGTTTCTTCATTGGAGAAGAGAAAAGTTTGGCTATTCAAGTATGGGATGCATCTGGGTGGAGTGGTCTGCATAGTTGGGAAGTGCTTGTGAATAAGTGTCTGGTTGAGCTCGACCAGAAGAACCACATAAGAATGCATGATCACCTTCGTGATTTGGGTAGACAAATTGCAATAACACAGTCACCCTCTCGTCTTTGGTTTGCGGGGCAGAATATCAACATGCAGGTGAGGTTTAATATCTTCGTTTTTCTTCCATTGGAACATTGTTTGTGCCTTAATTCAGCACAGTTCAATTCAGTATCTAAATGTTTTTTTCTTTCTTTTCAGCCGAGGACTATGATTCGTGGAATAATAGCAGCAACTACTGGGCTTGAAGACTATATGCTCTACAAAGGGTTGCCCAGTTTCACGTCAGCTTTCCAGCCGCCTTTGCAACAGTGCATGGAGCTCATGGAAGATTCCACTTGGCATCAGTGCCGGAGACACTTCTTCGTGAAATTGCCCGTGAGACCGATCTCGCTTGGATTAAAAATTCTTGTTATTACAAATAATTATTTTACTAGAGAATATGCAAAGCTGTCGACGGACCTCGTGTGGCTCCGCTGGTTTCATATAAACAACAGGTGCCTTCCTTCATGGCTGTCATTGAAAAATTTAAGAGTTTTGGAGCTCTACGACGCCACGAAATTGGAGGAATTATGGGAGGAGACCAGCACTAATGTGAGTGACTTCTTCTATCTTTCTATTTACCGTAATGTGACTTACTTCCTCACTTCTCTGTTTTTCTATCTATTTTGTATGTAATGTTACAATTTTTTTAATAATTATTATAAATGTCAGTGACTTTCTCTATTTTATATCTAGTGTAACAATTTTTTTTTATAAATTATAAATTTTCTTAATAAAAGAGCGGTGCCTATCCATCACCCAAGCTCGTAGTTAATGTTGCAAACTTGTATAAAAATTAACCATTCCATTCAATCTCGAACCCGCAACGTATGCATCCCAATTCACATGTTCACCTTCCTATCACATTCAATTTTTGATTGAATACAACGCTATCTTTTTAAACAAAACACTAACGGTAGTTCGACAAAAAAAAACACATTACGTTGTTACCTTTTTTAGGCAACAACATAATATGTTGTTACCTACGATGTTGTTACCTAAAAAGGTAACTACTTAATGTGTTGTTATGTTTTCCATCAAAACTAATGACGATGTAATGAGAAAAATTTTTTTCTAGTCGACATAACTTGTGCGAGCATGCATGAGAGATAGGCTCTTCCGAATACTAATTGGTAAACAATTTAATTATGTTAATTTATGTGATATATAAGTTCTTCCTTTTTTGAAATTAACATCAAAGGTAACATTGTTGTATATAAATTTTACATATATTATTAAGTTGAATAGTTGATCAACCAATAAAAAATATCACCCAAATCATATTAAACTAGTGTATATATATATAATGTTGATAGATATCAATTTCATATTTTAGATTTTACATATATCATATTGATTAATAATTCCATTACATTATGTTCATATTTCCTATAGATTAATGGGAAAAAATTGCAAAGAAAAAAGGGCCTCAAACTCTATGGTATGACCAAGATATTACTATTTTTTTATTGACTTTTCAAAGTAAGAAAATTATTTTTTAAAGTAGACTAAAATTTATGGTCAAAATTACCTTTTAAGAATCAAATGAATGTTAAATTTTTTATATGTAATAAAACTTTAGAGGGTCACACCATCACATCCCAACATTCCTATCATTGTAGAATGCCTATTAATGTAATAACCTATTAGTTGGTGAACATTTCAACCATGTTAGCCTATGGAATATATAGGCTCTACATCAATTTTTTAGTTTTTATTTTTTCCATGAATTTTTTTGAAAAAATAATTATCACTGAATGGATATAAAATTTAAGACAATATCACCTAAATCACACATATATTAACAAGTTGAATTATCCAACTACTGATCAACATTTAATTAAGCATGTTCCCTTGTAACTAAAGAGAATTGAAAATTGCAGCCTCCTTTGCAGCTGAGAGAGTTGAAAATTGTTTTCGGCGTTAGATTTGAAAGGTTTCCAACGTCGATAGGACGATTGAAGAAGCTGACAAAGATTGTGTTGATTGGTGATTATTTTGGAGGCCCCATATACAGTCTTAAGACACTGCCGGACGAGTTTTGTTTTCTTCAATCGCTGGAGCACCTTGAGTTACGAGCATGTTTCCAACTATCGGCACTTCCGAATCGTTTAGGAGAATTGTCAAATATGCGGCATATTGCTTTGTCTCATTGCTACACCTTGACCCAGTTGCCGCCTTCGTTTAAGGACCTGACCCAGTTGCAATATCTTGAGTTGTGGGCATGTAAGAAACTCAGGATTGCTAAAATCGATATCTTGCAAAACATGACAAAGCTACAGAAATTGAAGTTCACAGGATGGCGGAAAATGGAAGAGTTGCCTGGTTCGATCACGAAGCAGGCATCTTTGAGAGAGCTCTATCTCGATGATACGATGATTAGGAATTTACCGATTGATATCGGTGAATTGGGCAAGTTGGAAGTGCTTGAAATAGGAAGTCCATTGTTGACAAGATTGCCGGCCTCTCTTGGAAATTTGTCTAGCTTGACTAGTCTTAAAATTATGGGTCGCGAAAATTCGCTGTACCCAGAAAAATCTGGGTGCCCCATTAGAGAATTGCCTTTTGGGTTGGAATGGCCTTCCTCATTATGCAGGCTGAAATTCATGCAGCTAAACTTCACACACTGAATGCCATAGCAATTTCAGAAGATAGTTGTCCGAGTCTTGAAACTCTCATAATTTCACGGAATGACCATTTAACAGACATCCAAATCCTACCAGGCACGGTCAAGAAACTAGAAATATCTATTTGTAACAGGCTCAAGAACATAAAGTGTATTCGCAGTCTCGTAAACCTCCAAAAGCTTAAAATCTCTGGTTGTCCGGAGATTGAGGAGCTTCAAGTTTTGCAAATTTATCTTCCATCAGAAAACTTATTGTAGAAGATTCAGGCCAAGCTGAGAAAATACAAGGGTTAGAACATTTGAGTACACTGGAGACGTTGAGAGCACACTCTTGCTGGAATGGCCTGGGCTGAAGTGTTTCGAGAACCTTGACGAGATTGAGCAGACTAGAAGTAGTAGCAGAGACCATATCAGCTCTTCAACCTTGCATTCAGATCATACAGGTAATTTAAGCTGTTACCAATATTAAATACTTAGCACCATTCAAATAGATGCTAGACCTAATTAGCACTCATAAAGTGGCGGATCTACTCTTTTAGTTAATCACAAAATTTATACTAAAAAGTGTTGAATATAAAAAAATGATTGATGGAGAGATTCACTCCGCCACTTTATAAGTGTGGGATAAGCTCCGTCATAATTATAAACTGACGAAATTTTGGAAATGATTTACAGAAATGGCCGGGCGAAATGATAATATGTGGGAAGGCTGAGACTGGTGTGGAATCAATTGTGAACTCTTTCAGCTTCCCCAACCTTACTGTAGTTGATTCATTTGCTGATGAGAATCAAGCTGCTCCATCGATGTTGAAATGTCGTCAAAGGAATTCATATGATGGGGCTATTGCATGTTCTGTACTAAATTGTCCTGACACTACGATATTACTTTTAAAAAACAGCAAGAATTATAAAACAAGGTCAAGAATGAAACTTACAGAGGGGAAATGGATTTACATAGGCATCTTTACACAAGGTTATTGGTTTACAGAAGACCCAAGCACGCTAATAACAGAGCACTTTCCTTCTGTGAATTATGCTGACCATCTTCTGGACGTCAAGAAGGAGATGCTTCTAATAGGCGAAGGGGAGACAGTAAGACAGGCTTTCTGCAAATTATTAGCACTTCTGGCAAGTTGACATTCTTATTCAATTTTCAAGAAGCCTTCTTTTTCGTAGCATTTTGTTTCTCAATTGATTTTACTATAAAGACAGACATTAATCTTTAGTGACATGATCTTTAAAATACACCTTAGAAGGTATCATAGAGTTATTTATAGTTAAATTATATTAAGTTTCTGTAAAGATAGTTATCAATTATTAGTGTTTTGAAAATGGTATCATGGAATTATTTATTGTTAAATTATATATATTTATAATTTATAGTTTTATATGTTAATTAATTGGGTTTAAGTTTGGTAATATTAGTTGTGTTTCTCACTTTATGTGTGAAATATCTCTTTTTCTTTGCTTCTTTTAATTTATATTATTTTTATTTTTAAAATCTATTTTCATCTTCATTTATTTTATGTTCAAAATATTAGACGTATAAGTTGACATAAATATTCCTTGAGATTGTCTCATATTAATTTGAGCATGAGATATCATTGTGTTGTCATTCTTATATATGGTTTTCAAATATAATATATTGTGTTCGCATTAGTATATTAAGATTGTTAAAAAGATTATATATTTCTATCTTATACATCTTCAATATAGATTTTAGGAACATAAAATATAATACAAACTATGTCAAATAACAAGAGTATATTAGGCAAAGGAGCTCAAACATAAATGCAAGATTGTAAGTGGCTACGAAACCCAAAAATAAATAGTTTTAAAACATCACATATGTAAAAGATATACAATTTCATTCTAATCGCATTGATATTGTACACAAAATTTTGAATGAAATGCAAATTACTCAAATCCCTATCAAAAAATAATTTTTTTTAAAAAAAAAAATCTCCAATCTTACATGTCGGGTATCTCTAGGCCTTACACTCTATATAATCTAGTGCCCAAATAGGTGCACTACTCATTTAAAAAAAAAATAAAAAAACTCCAATCTTAAGAAGATTGTGCACATTGTTTTTTTTATAGCGTTGAATTGAAAAGAGTTTAAGGCATGAAGTCAAGATTGTAGGCTATTTTTGAAAGACAATTTAAGGGGGATTTGATTAGTTATGTGGTAATAACTCTTTCTCTATCATAATGGGAGATATATATCAATTGACTATCATTACTACATTTCTCATCTTTTACTTGAAGGAGTTAAACTCACCTCATTCATTCAACATTATAGTAGGAGATACTCACCTTGAGTCAAAAGTAATAAGATACATTCACTTCTTTTATATCTTTAAATTTTTCTTTACAAAGAAGGGGCGTGCATTGAGGATGATCAGTGAAGACTAGTTGCAAAATGAGGTATCACATCTTCAACATAGACATTATAAGTGGGGAACTTTCCTCCATATTCTTGTGAGTAATTTGCAAGGAAAATGCACGTTAAATACCTTCTCACATTTTTTTGGGTTTGATTGATCCCTTAGTCCAATAGACATTCTTGGCGAGATAAAACATCAATTTAGATAATTTTAATCATTTTTTTGTTTTATCCATAAGGGCATTGGCTTACAAAGTTAATATTTTTTTAAATGTTCAAAAAAGCTTCGACTTGATTTTGACTTGAGATTTATTTACATATATATACCTCATATTATTATTTGTAATTTGTAAAGTGTACATATATATTATTTATAATTCTTATTTAAGAAGGAAATCCCAATGGTGGAGGTTACACACACACACACACCTCCACCATTGGGATTTCCTTCTAAAGCCTATATTTATAGTCGTTGACCTAAATTTTTGGGCATGGAGCCAAATTTAATGGTTATGTGCCATTTTTTATTTGTTAAACATCATTCATTTCCTCCATTTCTCATATTGTCCATATCAATAGATGGAAGATTCAAACCCATAGTAATAAGTGAGTAAAGTAATTTAATTTACTTAAAAAAGTGTTGCATAATCTATTTATGGAATAAGTACTAGAGTCTAATGACTATCATATAGATTAATGATTGATTAATTTATCTGTAAAGATTATATAGAATCACAAATAAAGTATTTATACATTAAATCATAGATCTTAAATCACATCATGATTAAATAAAATAAACATACAAGTTCTTGAAAATTCATGAGACTATATGTAATGCCCCATGGGCATCGGCCTCCACTCCACCTCTCCGCATCCTCCCACCACCCGACCTACTTCAAGTTCTTGTCCACCGCATTTTTCTTTTTTAGCCCTTACATGAGGGAGACAAGAGTGGGTGGAGTCGCCTAAGTTTTTCTACGCCATGATCTCTTTAAATGGATTCTCTTTAAATGCGTGGAGGTGGAGTGATGGGCGCGTTTCTGCTTGAAGGTACGTGTGGCGTGAAGAGGGCGTTCTTCACATGTAGTTCTCTACATTTTATTTTCTTTCTCCATGGCAAAATGCTAGTTGAAGAATTGAACCACTTAGACATGTTTGAGATTTTTTGAAGCTTTTGAGCGCTTCCAATAGGCAGGTCGTCCAACTATGTTGCGTTCTGTTCAGTATAGAATACATTCTCAATTCGGGATTCTCCTTCAAGCTCATGGAAGAGGATCTCATGGAGGCGGACCTGTTTCAGATCAGAATATTCATGAAGCACGATTTGCTTTGCATTTATATGGGCTTCTTCAACGAGTCATTGAGTCGGCAGGCATAAAGGTTTCTGTTGGAATTATCACACCTTACAAGCTACAGCTGAAATGTTTGCACCGAAAGTTTGATGTTGTCCCCAGATCTGATGAAGGAAAAGGTTTATATATATCACTACGGTAGATGCCTTTCAAAGCCAGGAGTGATGTAGTCTTTATGTCTTGTGTCCGAGCTTCAAATCATGGGGTTGGCTTTGTAGCTGTTATTCACCACATGAATAACCATATCTATCTCCTAACAACTTATTTCATCTGGTATTTGCATGAATAATCTTTTGCATTATAAACTCCACGGGTCGATCTTCATGATGGGTATTTGAATAGCTCGGGTATTGTATATCCGCTTGAAGATATTATTCTTGTGTGTGGCTTCTTGACGATGGATTAATGTATTGTTGGAAATGTTTGTGTTCTGATTTTTTGGATGAATGAATGTAACCTGTATTTTGGGCTACCATTATTTGATTAGAAATGCTCTGTATTTCTTTGTTGTCCCTCTTCTGCTGGTGTTATTCAGTGCAGAGGTTGGAATGTTGAGGAGAAAAAGATTTATGGAGTTTTTGGGAGAAGCCCACCTTTGATGTTGTGAGCTTGCTCTCTGTATCTGGCCTGGTTGGATGCATTGCCAGCGTCTATTATATATGTAGTCCAAGAGCCATATATTTGGTGGACTTTGCCTGCTATAAGGCTTCTGATGAGTTCAGGGTTCCCAGAGACTATTTCATGTCTCATTCTAGAGATTCAGGGCTTTTTAATGATAACAGCCTGGAGTTGCAGAGGAAGATGAATATGATTGCAGGAGTGCAGCATCTATACCATCCAAAGGATCTCAGGACTTTGACCGATTGGATGAGGAGCAGCTCATGTCAATGTTTGCTGATGTTGAGCCGTTCAATAAGAGTCAATCAAATCAATCTTCTAATCCTCCTACTCATCAGACATCTGCATTGGATAACAGATGTTCAGACAGACAAGCAACTTCCGAGAACCCCTCCACTCCATCTGATCACAATAGCAGCAATGAGCCTTCAATGGAAGAGAAAGTAATGACTGTATCAGGCCAATTCAAAAGTGAGCCAGAAGTACAAAGTGTCAACAAAAGTGACCAACCACTCCATCGCCAAGACTGAAATGCCCTCATCATCAGCAATGGAACACGACCCAAGCATGGATCCAAAACGGATCAAATGAATTTTAGCGAATAGGCAATCTGCGCAAAGATCTAGAGTAAGAAAGCTGCAATACTTTTTAGAGCTTGAAAGAAGCGTCAATGCCTTGCGATATGTATGTTGAATGTCTCCTCAAGTGACATTTCTGGATCATCAAAGAGTTATAATGAATGTTGATAACAGTGCTTTGAAGCAAAGAATTGCTGCTCTTGCACAAGACAAGCTTTTTAAGGATGCACACTGTGAAGCATTGAAAAAGGAGGTGTCAAGGCTAAGACAACTATATCACGAGCAGCAGCAACATTTGCAAAAAGAAATGCATGCATCCTCAACAGGGCATATGACTTACAATTCTATTGACAAAATTGGCAAAAGTTTGGTAAGCTAGAGCAAGGTTCATCTTCACGGATGATGGATCAAAACCCGAGATCTCTGATCCTTCTCCAAGTCATCCGAAGACTACATCAAGGATTCCAGATCATAGAGAAAACAATGCTTCCCACAATAAACAAAATTTCCGGTTTTCAAATGTTGACAAGCATGATGCCTTCAAGCTACCTTATGGGAGAGAACAACAAGAGCTTGGAAGAAAGAATTATAATCAGGCATGTTAAATCTACTCCTTGTAATAGTTTTCTACCTTCTTTCAGTATCATGAAATGAATTTTCTTTCCTATTGAATAGCGCCTAGACAAATGTTTTCTTGGTTGTTTATATCATTTGCTGATTATGTTGGTTGTTCCTTTAAATCTCGATCCAATTTCACTGGTTTTGCTTGGAATGTTCTTTCCTCCCTTATAGCTTACTCTATTTCATATTTGTCTAAATGGGTTACTGCAATTTTGAGTGATGCAATCTAGTTCGTAGGGAAGGAAACATTATTGAGTTTGTTTGCTTATATGAATCTCTTTTAAAAGAATTCTGTGATGGTAGTTATAACTGAAGGTTACTAAATGGAAGGTTAAGCCCACATATCTCTTTTGGTTGAATAAATACGTATTTCCTGTTTAGGGCTCTCCTGTTTTGCAAAAAGGTACATTAATAGTGACATTGTGTTCTAAAACTTGTTTAAGCCTGTGGGCATTCCTTACTTTCTGTTTAATTAGAAAATGGCATTAGGGTCTTGTTTCAAAACTGTACATGGTTGACTGTTGTACCCAGTTCTAGAGGATGAATAACCTGACATCTATTTTGGCCTCTACGTGTTGAGAGAATTACTTTACCTACTACCCGGTTCAAACTCTTGTTTGATTAAAGTAAGGGGGAAACATTGTAAGTTTTACTGAATGAAATCTCTACAATTTTTATTACGGGACGCAAGCAAGCTATTACTAATTGAAACAAAAGTTGTAGGTGAATCCATGGTATTGGACTCGTGAACTCGTTTCCTGTTAGATGACAGCTGATTTCAGGGATAATATCATAGGTGGCTGTTATATTTATCTGTTTGATATTTGCTAGACTTTCCCTTGATAAGCCCACATGGATCGAGTAAAATTTTCCATCTTCTTTACCATTGGCAAGGAGCTCATAGAACTTCTAGGCCTGACTACACTGCGTAACCTTCCTGATGGGTATGTGTGTTGGTTCTTATTTTTGTGCTTGCACTCGTGGTAGGTCCTTTGAGTCTGGGGCATCGTTGGTGTTTTACCCTCCGCGTAGCGAATCCATTTGTTTTCGAACTCGAATATCTTATACTTCAAACTTGGTTACTAAAAGGTCCCATTTTGTGGCCTTGTTAAGGAAATCATTTTTTTTTATACTTTTTGGCATTGTCGGAAATATATAAAAATTATTAACGACTTTTGGGTTTAGCCTTCCCTTACATTATGAAGAGAAGCTGACGATTAGGATAAGATTTGTTGGTAGAATAATGGCCCCTTTTGTGTCTCATTTGTATGCGTTTGGAAGGGTGGATTTGTTTTGTTAACTAGTACTACGTTTAAGAAATCCTATAAGGAAGTAGTGGTAAACTTCTTGGTTAAAACTGAAACTATAGTTGTTTCCTTTTAGGGCGTCGAACCCATATTACTATGAAGCCTCTCCCTGGGAGAATTGGATAACGTCATTCTGTTTCGCGCCTACGATCATAATTAGTATGTTTTGTCTTCTCTTGGACCCCTTTAGATGGATGGATTGAGTATTGGATTCCAATCACGTAAACCATAGGATCACATGAAGGAAATATCAACCCTCTTGACCTTCTTGTTCCTAACCCATAAGGTCTTGCCTTGATTTATGTAATTTTGTTCTTACTGGTATTTTGACTTTCTCCTTGTTGGATGGTTTAGATTTCTCTCTCATGTGATTAATCTTGGAGTTGTGAGTTGTGTTTTAATCCATTTCTGAATTTAAAACATTCCTTTCTTGATATTGTTAAATGTTAGTTTATCGTGTAATGTGTAGTAGTCTTAACATGCCTAAGGTTCTCGTGAACTGATTCTAGCTAGTATTTGTGCGTATGGATTATGCGAGTAGATTAAAGGAAAGAATTGTAAAGGTTTCATCAATGCTATTTATGAAATTCCTTGCAAAAATGTCCAATGTGAGGTAAATTTTGTAATAGTGGTTGCGGGAATTTAGAAGACCTCTTTAGCCTTGGATTGTTCAAAGATTTGCGTGAAGATGTTATGTTGTCCTTCGTAGGTAAACGGGTAACTTATCTTTGTGGGAAATGTTATTCAAACTTTCACCGCATAAGCATTGTAAAACTTGGATCTTGAGAATTAAGTGTTAATTTAAATCTTTACGAGACTCTTTAGTATTGATGTTACCTAAAAGTTTTATTCAAAGAAATATGTTGTCGTTTAGATCCCCTTGTAAACAAACAATATCTTAAGTAATCAAGAGTGAGACCATCCTTGCAAAGTGATTTTACATAGCGTGTTATCCCTAACTGAACTAGTAAACACTACTCTTTTGGTGAACGCTAAAGACAAGTTTAATGGAAAACAATGGTTAGATTCTAATAAATTTAACAAGTAAGAGAAGAAAGTTTTGAAACCACTGAATTTATCTCTCAGCCTATTTAAAAGTAAGTAGCTTCCTCTTGATAAGCTCTTTCGGTGAAGCCTAGTTAAGAGCGCTATTTAACTACATATAAAACCTCAAGCTTCAATTAAACCTCAGTAAGAACTAATGACGGCTTAAGGGTGAATTCATTTGACCTTCTTCCTTTAAATTTATCCAGGGTGTCTTATCAAAATAAATAACCTCCAATCATTTCTTACTGTGGCTTGCCCTAGCTGTGAGAGTGTCATGTGGTTGGGCTTCTATGTTGTTCTGTCAAAAAAAAAAATATATTGTCCTTGATAGGTGTGGTCGTCTCTTAAATGCTACTATTATGGCCATCCTCAGTACGAGTTGTTCATGTACCGAGTTAGTTGAATTTGGTAAGATAGACGTTGTTTGTATTTTTATGTTATGTGTCAAGCAAGTCAAAAATATATATATCCCTCTTTTACTATGTTGATCGTGTTTGTGATTCTTGGGTCGCTCCACTATAACTAAAAATTCCCAAGTTCAGAAAGTATAGCTCTACTACTATCAATTAAGTTAAACCTTAGACCTACTTGAATGAGTAGGGTTCTATAATTTTTAGTGTGTTTTAGTTGTTTGGAAATGTGTGTCGTTAACAAACCCTAAGTGTCACACTTCATTTAAACCATTTGAATAAATTGAATCGATATCAAACCCTAAATATCGGTGGAATATAATGCAAGAAGGTTAATTTTGGGTTGTAGGAAATCCATGCACTACCTACATTGGCACTACTCTAAAGAGTCCTCAAACCACATGTAGTTCTCTACATAACATGTAATATCTATATTCATGAATGCAGCTAGTTGACAACTTGAACCACTTAGACCATGTTTGAGATTATTTTACTCTTGTTAATATATTGGGTCATCTTTGGGTGCTTGAATATGAGGAAACTAGACTCCTTGACCTAGTTGAGTGTTATAGAATTGTAGTAGTGAATACCCTAATGGATGTGCATTATCTTTGGGAAGATTTAAGGATCCTTGAGTGTCATTGGTATCGTATTTATAATGAGAGTTCATAAGAGTGTTAGGTGATTGCTATGTGTGTTTAAAACAAGTGATATAATATTTAATATAAGTTTACAAAGGTAAATCATTGTAGACACCCTAAATATCACATTAATATGTCATCTCTCATAGACTAATTGATTTTAGGAAGAGGTGATCTTACAATCAAATCATATGTAGGATCAATTATGTATGAACCACTATCAAGAAACTCCACGTGAGACATCTTTCAGTCTAAATGTGATTATTTGACTCATATTCATTTAGGAGTATTCATGACGCTTGACCCCAAATTCATCTGCACAGCTGGTCTAATAATAATCCAACTCTAGATGGCGTATGTATTTCAGGTCAAGAATTCTCTCCATGAATCCGAAAATATCTAATTCCCGCCTTCTCACAAATGGATGTAGTGTTACAATGGCCATCTCTTTATCTATTATCTCTGCAATGCGGAAAGATGAACACCGGTACATACTAACGAAGATAGGGCAACATACACTAGATTTGTGTTTTTACCCAAGAAGTAATTTACCGATGCAATTTTTCGAGAAAGTTCCATGAGGGCCCATGTCTATCACTTCATCCTTTAGTAATTGTAGGGCACTCTTTTGTATTCACATACACGAATGTATGAAAATGTAGGAAATTAGATGAACCATATGTCCCATTTTGAAATTACTCGTTTGATCTAATGTGAAAACCTTTTCTATGGCTTGTTCTCGAGCATTCTCGATGATGTAAAAGAGAAAACATCATCGACCCATAAAAAATGATGCATATTTGCTTTGAATTATAAATCGTGGTTAGTAGTGAAAATCATTGTTTGTACCTAATGTTATCTGTGCCTCTAGTTTCCAAATTAGTAAATATTCTCCTTCATAAGAAGTCATGTAGAAATGACCCATCATCTTCACTTCAATCAATTGCTTGTGCAATCTTGTCACTTATGATCAGTATCCCAAACAATGTGAAGTTTTTGATCTAGGATGATACAAATGAAATTGTACTCTCCATGGTTGAGAAATAACGAGTAGAAGGGATGTAGAGTACTCTATTCAAGAAAGTGATCATGTGTCTCCAATTTTAACTCGAACTCAATGTGAGGCAACTCTTTGAGAATCTAATTGACTTGAGTCCTCTTGTGACCAATCAATTCTTGTTTATGTATTATTTTGCACATCCCCTTGTGATTTCAATATTCTCCTAAAGTATTCAACAAATCAAATTAGCTCTTCAATGTGTTGTTAGGAGTGACTAGAAGGATGTGCTCATTATTATTGTTAAAATGCTTCTTTTCTTGGGGTCATAGTGTTTACACATGCAATAACAAACTTAGGGCATTAAAATGATACTGGGAAGGTTGTTGCTTGTGGTATACTATTGTAGTACATGAGTTGAGAAAACACTGTGTGTGACCCTCGACCGAGTTCTATCACAAAATTGGCCCATATAAATATGACCGAGATTCATGTTAGTTATGTGGTCATACTCTTGAAACGAGTACGGACATATGTGTTACATCTTTGAATTTATATTTTAACACCAATTTATTGATGTTGATATTTTGAAGAAAACAAAGAGAAAAATAAACAACGAAAGTAGAAATTGTGGTTCCAGGTCACTGTCTCCAAGTCCACCAAAAAAGAGGAAAAACAAGATTTTATTAAATTTATGCTTTTACAATATGAAATTTATCCTTTTTTAATACTTTCATCGATATGTTATCTTGCATGTCTTAGTTGCAACACTCTCATCCCAAACTTTAGGTATCACGGACTATTTTCTTGTACTGCTATCAATGTGGCCTCCAAGTTGGGTTTTCCTTTTCTATTTACGCGGGTTTTATGGTTAACTTCAGCATTTATCCTAAATTTTTGGCTTCAAAATCATTTTATACAAGATTGATTTGGCTAAACCTTCATCTTTCATGAGTTGTATTCAACTTAGGGAGTTTGTAACACATATACAATTCATCCATTTTTTTGTTTAGAACATTATTTATTAAAATAGAACTACCACTTTAAATACAAGTCTTAAAACTATATCTCACATTATTATCTGTTGGTTATCCATCACAAAGTGGTATTCAACATGAACCTACACAAAAATTGACATCCTAGTCAATCTTTGCATCCAAAAGAACCCGCAACCTCTACGCCCCCCTCGTACCCCACCATTTTATTGTGCACTCATGTTTGATGGTATACGACACCAGTTCTTTTTAAAAAATCATAAATGGTAATTTGACATAATAGGTAGCAACACATTGCATTATGTTAGAAAGATTACCTATATAAGTAACAACGTAATGTGTTGTAGGTAACAACTCATTATATTGTTACATATAGAGGTAACAATGTAATGTGGTGTTACCTTTTCCGTTAAAACTAACGGTGACATAATAGAAAATATTTTTTCCTATTGTGCAAACGTTTTGCATGAGAGATAGGCTCTTCCACATTCTTATACTAAAAACAAGAAATTGATTCACATACTTGATTGCCATCATCCAAATAAGAGATAGTTTCATGTCCCTACATCTTCTTCCACTTGTTAGGCTTGTGCTTCATAGCTCTAGGCTCTCCTTTCTTTGTCTTATTTTGTATTTGTTTTTCATACACATTCGTTGTCATGTGTTTTTGACAAAAGAGATAGAAAGACACTAAGGACAAGTTTATGTCGACTTGTATTCAAGTCAATAACATGCATCATTAACTTGAAACCAACTATATATTCAATAAGATAATATAGTTAATAATATTTAACTTTCACATACAAAAATGAACTTCTATGTAAAGGAGAATTTTATATGCAACTTGGTTTAAGTAAGTTTTTTCATTTCATTTTTAAAATATTTTTAATTAGTCTCAAATATTTGAATTTTTCAAAGAATTTGTAATATTAAATTTATATGTATTAACTATTATATTCTTATAAATTATTTAAATGGGCATATATGTTTTAAATATGTTTATTTGTAAAATGTTAAGATAACAATTTTTTTGGTATTCTAGAAGAGTTGTTATGCTCTAATATAAGGTAATTCCCACCGATTAGCCTCTAGAGCAGCATGTAAAAGTCCCACTCCACAAGCCACGATAACCAGTATCAAACACATGTCATATTGGTGTATAAATACCCCACTCCACACGTCATGGATAAACCAAGTATCAAACATATGGCCTATTGATCACTAATGCAATGGCTTACCATTGTGGCACAACCCTAGGGGTAAGACATATATCAATTTTGAGATGTTATTTATGTCTTTGGATAGAATTTAGGAGACTAATATCAATTTTTTTCTTGGTGAATTTCATATTAACTTGTTATAGCTGCCCTCAATGTAGCCAAACCACTATGTCAAACAAAAAAACTATTTCAAGTAAAAATTGCTCCAAACTCCACCTTATTTCCAAGATATTACAAATTTTTGATCAACCTTTTCAATCAAGAACAAAAATTGTTATCCATGATAATCAAATGGATATGAAATTTAAGGTTGAAACTACTTTATGACAATGAAATGAATGTGAAATTTAAATTCAACCATTAAGTGCTAACATCTCAAAAATATTAAAGTTCAACATTATCTCATCTAAAATATAAAGAGAAATAGACAAGTGTTATAAAAAAATTACTTTTACGGGTTTTTTGGAGTCTCTCTTTAGCGGATTCCAATGTGGCGCGTCTTAAGGTTTAGCTCTATCTTTGGTGTGGGTCAAGTCTCCTTGATTGGGATTTAGGTTTAGCTTTCCTTTTTTGGTTTATCTCCTCCGATCATTGGTAGAGGTCATTTCTATTGTCCCTCATTGCTTTATCTTTCTCTCCTTTTTAAATCTCATGATGTATATATTATTGTAAGGCTTCTAGGAGCCACAATCCCTATTTTTATTACCTTATCTTAAAACAATAATTACTTTTACAAAAAATTAAATTTACATATAATGATGTTATTAAAGTTGAAAAATGTAGTAATTAGCAGTCACACGCAAAATGTACAATGGCAATGTCGAAAAGATGCGTTGAAGAAGTTAAAATTTTGGGAGATAAGCATCGAAGGAGGAAGAGGGGTGATGAAGAAAGAGATGGAGGGAGGGGAAGCGAGAACCTATGCCAAATCCTCTTTTAGATGACCAGACATATATGCAAAATTTATCTAGCATGTTGATTCTAAAACAAAATGTAAATCCAATACAAATTAGAGTTTAGTGATCAAACAGAGCTTGGTGAAAGTATATTCTTCAATGCAACCTGTGTGTGTATGAAGCCAAGTGAAGTACTGGGAGATATGAGGCATTCACTTTACATGGATCTTAGGAGGAGAATGAGTCAGGAAAGATAATAAAAGGTACATTCCAAGGTGGAAGGATGAATGTAAGACCCTTCCATGGGACCTTGTATTGTAACTAAAAATATCTCTAAAATCATTTTGGAGAGAGCCTCAATAATGACCTCTCGACTCATGGACTTGGAGGAATACAATGACATGTACCAGGTTGTGGATATTGAAATAAGATAGGTTCTTTGTATTTTTATGTGATTTTGGCTTGTATTAACTTTCATTCACTCTCTTATACCTTGCATATGTCGTGTGTATTTTAAATCTAAAATATTAACGAATATAGAAAGGGGTGCATCTATCATCTACATTTTAAGTTAGGAATTTAGAATTGAATGAGTAGATAAAATGTAGGCTAAGACAATGTAAGTTGGTGGTGAGGTAGGTTTCATTGCCTATGGCTTATTTTTCCTTCAAAACATTGGATAAAATCCTATTAATATGATAGATGGTCAGAACACATGATTGTGAGAAGAATTGGTGGGGCTTGGGAGAACTAAATCTAAAGGGGACTCATCTAACATTTGTGCCTTGTTATAATTTTCTCACATTGTGATAACATTACAAATTTAAAAACTTGTATCGTGAAGTATTGCTTGTGGATAATTCTTTATTGGTGATTTAATTTAATTTGAATTAATTAAATCTAAATATTATAGATTCGCTTATGTATAAATGCTAAAATACAGTAATGACACAAGCAAACTAAGATTTAAAATATGAAACCCCATGCAAAATAAGGAGATAAGAACTTAGTTGATTTACACACAATATGGGACTAATATGGGTTGAGAGAAGTGATAAAAAGGCCTAGAAGAGTGTCATTACTACTCACTGTAAATTCTAAATGCACAGATGAGGACATACACAGATGCCCGAGGTAGGGCAAGGGCGCTTGGGCTCTAGAGACCGCTTCCAACCATATCATGACTATGTAGGAGATCAATATTTTCTTTTTGATGTTCTGTGAGGTCTTTTTGTTGTTCCTTATTGATCTTTGATAGTCACTTTTTGATTGCTAAAGGAACTTAAGTAACCTACAAAAGATAAGTTCACCTGCACGAGCCCAAAACCACATCAAACCTAAAAATGAAAATGCATAATGGGGAGTCGGATTGACCCTAAAGAATCACCTTGAGAATGAAATTATGACCGAGTGGAGACTACATCTCGTGACTCCATGTAATTCTTATGAGTGTGTGTAGAAATTTTGGCCTAAGATGCCCTTGTGCAAGTTGGACTTTGTAGTCGACTAAATTTTCTCTAAAAATGTAATGTGTGGATGGAATAGAATAGAATTCCCCTTATTATGTTGTGTATGCAAAATATGAATTCCTTGTCCCTTGAATTTATTCTAGATGGATGCATTAGAGTGATTTAATTTCCTTTTCAATGCAAGCTTAGGTGATGATTGTAATGCTTAGTGTTTTCCCTTATTTTGAACACATAACTATGTATTTATATGATTCCCTTGTTTGAATTTCATAATTGAAAATTGGAAGGATGAACCATAAGTGAAAAATATGCCCAAAATATAAAAGAGACCCAAAAGGAGTGATTAAGATAAGAAAGGGTCACAAACGCCCGGAGGGGATGCCCACCTGGGCGCTATTGTCTTGGTCATTTACTTTGTGTCTAGAGCCATAAAGATAAATCAATAAAATCTTGACTAGGCTATAGGGTGTGTAAGACTAAATAAAAAACAAGAAACAAAGAAAAGAGGCCAAAGATAGTCATCAATTACTAGTTTTCTTGCTTAGGAATCATATGAATGCTAGTATGTTTTTAGGACCTAGAAATGTACCCAAGTGCATGATTTTGTGTCTACATTTTCCCCACTTTATGTTGTTGAGTGAATACTCGATAAAATAAAGTATATAAGAGATGTGTACCTTATGATCCTATAGAGTGTGCAGCAAAATGCATGCCAAGTGGACAAGTGAAGCATGGAATGATGTAAAGTGAAACGTGGAGACTAGGAAAGGAAAGTGACCATAAGGGTGAAGCGTATGTGTTGCCTTGTCCATGTTTTTCTTCATGTATTTTTTTCTTTTTGTAAGAAAAAACCTACAAAATAAGAGCAAAAACACCTTGTAGTCAAAGTCATGTATATGATAAATTAGAGAAAAATGTGTATAAGTATGTAAAACTATGAACAAGTGTGTAAAAGTGGTAGTAAAGGAAAGTGTGCACTTGATGTAAAGAGTGTAAATGATAGAAATGTGTCCTACAATGTTGTGAAGAGCGAAGTTTTTGTGTGATCGCATGCAAAGAAAACTTTTGGGAGATCTCATGCCAATTTTTAGTGTTTTGCGTGATCTCACGCCAAGTGTATGTTTTTTACATGGGCAATCTCATGTCGAGTGTGAGTTTTTGGGTGATATCATGCTTGAGAGCAAGTGTTAGGGAGAGAGGTCTAGTGTTACTCTCCATCTATGAATCTACCCAATAAACACCTCTATAGATGGTATGTCCTTGATTTGTTCCTATTGTCCCAAATTAGTTATTCCTTTGTATCGATTGAATGAGATAGAATACATTATGTTGTTGGAGGACCGTGCTTGTGCCAATAAAACTACTCAAGGATTCTATGAACTCTAATGTACTTGAAAAACTGATTGTATGTGCCCACGTGACATTAGCGCCTAAGAGAGGACATAGGCACCCAGGAGATACTATCTAGTTTGGGCATTGGTGTTCTGTGTTGTTGAGGACCCAAGTTACATTCAGCCATTATGTGACTATGTTCTTGTGTTGTTCCTTTCTTTAATAGATTTGTATTGTATCTTTGAGCTGTTATAGGGGTCATTTGTTCACACAATATATTCGGGGTGAATGCGATGACATTAGGAGTGTGCGGCCCAAAATAAGGACATGATGTTGTTAATAAGCTAATACCTACATGGGGTAGGGAATGTGCATGGTAGAAACCAAGGTACATCAAACAAAGGGGCTAGTAACATTTTTAGTAGAAAAATTAGCTAACATTTAAAAGAAGATAATGTAACAAACAAGTATGTATACAAGATAGACCATGAAAAGTGGGTTTCAAGCAAGGGACATCACTCACAATGTCACAAGACAATTAAGGCTGAAGTGGCCAAAAGTATACAATAATCATATAAGACATAGGGAATAACCCATGAAAACAATGGCATCCGATAGAAAACAATGGAAAGAAAATTGTGTCGAAAACCATGCCGGCATATAATCCTATAACGTAAATCTTACACATAAAGCACCCATTAGCATGTTAGAAAGATAAAAGTATATCAAGAAATGTATGTATGAATGGAAAGTCATGTGCTAGAAAGTAGAAGTAGTAAATGATGATACAATAACACCTATAATGTGTGAGAATAGTAAAGGTAGATGTCCCTGGATCCTCGATGGGACTTGTAAAAGGTATAGGGGTAAGTGCAGCAAGTTGGGGGCCAAAAAGGGGTCATAAGTGGACGTCATATTGCAAAAAAAACAAAATCTCAACTTGTAGGGATTATTAGCAATGCGTGCATTCAAAATTATAAAATGTTATATAAATATGAACCATAAGCATCCGAATCTAGTTTCTAAACTACTAAAAAAAAATTAAAATGGACAAGTTTAGCTATATTAAACACTCAAAATTCAATGACTTGGTTTTCCTTTGGTGAAAAGTTAGATGTCATTGTCTATCTTGGGATAGATTTTATTTTGTATTTTTTTAGCAATATTTTTTTTTTATGATTTTTTCCATGAAAGTGGTCTGAAAACATAAAGAAAATGGAGCACTTTCCATTTTCCCACCATAACTTCATCAAAAATATCAAATCAAATACTTTTTTTTTTAACATGTATATAAATTTTTTGCCACGGTTGGGATGGTATAGGTTTTATCACATTCTAACAAGTGAAACAAAATTTGTAGTCTTAAACATAGACATGAACATTCACAGAAAAAGTGTCTTAAAGACCTACTATTAGTAAAAAATTATAAAATGATATTTATCATATTCTATTCACTTTAAAATCAATATTTATACTGAAAGCTAACAGTCTCCCCTACACGATGGTACCATTTTTGTGACATGTTTTTGATTTTTCGGCATGGTTCAAGTCCATGGAAGAGAAAATTTGATGTTTTTGGCCTTTCACATGCCATAATGACCTCCCAAAGCTCAAGTTTAGAAAAAAAGATTTTCCGAGCCTTGAGGGTCAGATTTGATGATATGATAGATGACGATAGGACCAAATGATCGTGGTTCTAAATTGACCTATTGGTAAAAGAACCATGATCGTGGTTTATAAACCATGATCGCGTTCTTAGAATCATATTTACATGAATCCCAACATCCAATTCACCATGTGCTTTTATTCTCTACTTGACTGTATGAATTTTTGTGAAATTCTACCACCTTTTGCACTTTTTTCTTGTCATCGAAGCTATTTTTTTACTATTTTTAAGGTGCCCTGCATCATTTGGAGTTGTCCTACATCGATTGAAACATCATGGGAGACAAGAAACAAGTTCAAAAAGGAAATCAATAAGTAAAAAAACACCAGAGGAATTAGAGGCAAAAAAGATTTGCAAAATTTGAGCGAATGCGGAAACTTCATGAATCAAGAAGAGGTTCATCTTCAACCCCTACTATTGTAAGCAATGAGGAACCAAGTAATGTTTTTATTATCAATGTTGAAGATGAATTAAATACTCATGATGAAGATGAATTAAATACTCATGATGAAGATGAATTAAATACTCGAAGATGAATTAAATACTCATGTGATGAAGATGAATTAAATACTCATGATGAAGATGAATTAAATACTCATGATGTAGTTGATGTTGAAATTGAAGGAGACAATGAAAATGTGAATCAAGAAATTCATTTTGAAACCGTAGACAACCAAAATTTGGCAAAAAACACCTCCTAGGATTTTACAAAAGAGACCTAATTATTTTATTGAAATTGATGAGAACATTTTGAAACCAATGTCTAACAAACTTTTAATGAAAAAATCAAAAGAAAAGCCACTTTGAAATTTGGGATAATCATTTTGAAATTTTAAATGATTCCCAAAGATGTCAGTTGTTGGTTAGTTTGATGAAATTGAATAAAATGAGACCTACATTAAACACCTTAGGATTGACAACATCTAATATATGTGGTCAAACCTCTGCAATTGTTGAAAACCTACATGATGCATATCACATTGTTGGTGTCAAGAGACACAAGGGATAGTAATGTCATGTGTCATGTACTTACTACTAGTGTTGTAAGTGAATCAACAAAAAAAAACGTTTGATTAGGAAAACAAATGTTGAAAGTTAATCAAAAAAATCTAATGAAAGCAATTGAAAGGTGTAATATCCTTCAATCACCCAATAACACTAATTTTTGGGCATTTTCTACTAGAGCACCGTATGTAAAGACAAAGATATATCTGATGTTATAAGAGAAGTTGTTGTTCAATTTTGGCATGGTAACACTAGAGTTTCACCTAATACAAGAGATGTTGTAAAATGGAGAGTTGGTTCTACTAATCGTGAACCACATCCAAAGCATTTCTTAGATATGACTCAAACTCAATTTTTTTCATAAGTTTGAACAGGAGCATCCAGAAATTAAAATTAGTCAACATTTTTTTGAAATGTTGAAACCATTCTATGTGAAAATCAACCACGCTCGCACCACTTGTTGTTGTAGGCAAACATGTTGAATTTGCGATGCATTATGATAATTTTCAACGTATTCATTCTTATTTGCATTCTAAAACTATGTTACCGAGAATGTGGTGTTCAAGTTCCACCAATATCTTCCAGGATTTCATTCCTACGATATTTTGTGAAAGAGAAGTTGGACAAAAATTTTATAGTCGAGATTGTTTAGATGGAAGTTGTGGTACGTGTGTGTGGATTACCTAAATTGAAAAGTTGTATCCATGAGAAAATTGAGGTGTAATAATAGGACATAATTTAGTTGGGTTTAATAAATATAAATCAGTACCATACCAATTGAAAGATGGAAAGGAGTCTAAATGGTGTGAGCTAGTTATAGAAACATATACCTATTTTTCAATTTATGAGAAAATTTAAAGATGAAATTGTTTATGAGTATGTTAGGCATACACACAGAGCTCGATGGTTGGATGAACAATTCAAGATATGCAAAGGACACATTTCCTATTGGTACTATTGTTTTAGTGGTTGATTTTGTAGAGAATTACATGTTGTAACCACAAATGGAGGTTCAATCACAATATTACAACTCAGTACATGTTGTCATTTTTGTGCATATAACATTTATACATTCTCTCTGATAATACAAAGAATGATCAAAAATTTTTTAAGAGAGTACCACTTTTATATCAATGATGATCAAACTCATTCTACTAATTTTGCAAGGGTGTTTCTAGTTATTTTATGAAAACTTGTCTGATAGGGACATCTCGATTCAATCAACATTATATATGGTCAGATAATTACACGTCTCAATTTAAGAATGCACGAATGTTTTATTGGATGAGAAGGATGCACATCAAGATGGGTGTGCAACATATTTGGAGTTTCACTAAGGTTGGACATGGAAAAGGAGAGCATGATGGTGCAGGGGCATGTGTGAAAAGAGCTCTTGCAAGAGAAGAGTTGAAGTACAAAGATGGTGCTAAATTGAAAGATGCAAAGAGCATAGTGGAATGGTGTATTGACAACATGGCCCATGGTTCTCAAGAAAATTCCACAGTTCAGTAGATATTTTTGGTTGATAGAGGAACAAAAAATTTCTAACTACAGGATTGTATGACACTCATAGGTCCAGTGATCTACACTCATTTTTTAGCTCAAACGCTACTTCATGGGCCACATGGACAAGAAATTTGGCATGTTTTTGTGCATCTTGTATCAAATTTTCCACTGTTTGAGTGTGATTCACAAGAATGGGTGGATGGATGGATTTGTAGGCCTCTAACTCCTGCTTCCTAATTATCAACTTCCACATGCATCATGACTTGTTTCTCCAGATGAAGTTACAACATCCAAGGACTTTGATGACATTTTGATTTTGGTGTGACAAGGTAAATGGTTATTTACAATTTTTGTATTGAGTTATGTCCATTGAAATTAATATGTAATTTAAATTTGAGTTGAAACCTCTATTTTTTTGTAGGACATGTGTTTGTAGTTATTGCGATAAAAGACAATGAAGAAGGAACAAACTATTTCTTATGTCATTGCATCGAGGAAAGAAAGAAGTTTCCTTCTCCTATTATAGATGGTGAAGATATTGAGTACCCTACAGGGTCAGTGGTAGTTACTGGAACTTGGCTTCGATGGTATCCATTAAAAATTCCTTTGTTTGGGTGTTTGAAGACTTTGAGACACACAAGAAAATACTCTTATATTCGCATCTAGTTCTAGTGACAAATATTCAACTATATAGATATCGAGGAAGGCCTAATAACAAGATTCTTTGGAAGGTTTGAGAGTCAGATCATGAAGCAATCATGTCCATTATTCAGAGTAGATCCGATCTGATGGTTCATTGGAATGAATTTACATGCTCATCTAGTATATATTTCTTTGAAGTTTTTAAATTTGTCTACTAGATTCAAGTTCATATATTTTATTAAATTTGTGTATTTTGTATATATCTAGTATGGTTTTGATTCAACTTAAATTACTTTGACTAACACTTTTATGCAGGTTAGTGGTGCCATAAAATCTTCTACCTTCACGTGGTTGGCATTGTTAGTAGATCCAATCCTGATGGTTCATTGGAATGAATTTACATGCTCATCTAGTATATATTTATTTGAAGTTTTTAAATTTGTATACTAGATTCAAGTTCATATATTTTATTAAATTTGTGTATTTTTTATATATCTATATATGGTTTTGATTCAACTTAAATTACTTTGACTAACACTTTTATGCAGGTTAGTGGTGCCATAAAATATTCTACCTTCACATGGTTGGCATTGTTAGTAGATAATTTTATATTCTCAAAGCTAAGAGAAGCTTTCATTATTTTCCAAGCAAAGAGAAGTAACTAACAATTTATGTATGTACCTGTGAAGGGGGTTCTTAGCTCCAGATTGGGTGGTCCGACTCAAACCAGCCTACCTAGAGCCCTCCATAGCACCTTAAAGGCATATACCCCCAACCAGATGTGTTGGCGGTGGAAATTTCTCCCATGACATCCCAGGGCATGACTTCTCACTACTTGGCTTCGTTCATTTCCTAGGACTTTGCCTAGAAAAGGTAGTTTGCAAACAATTATGCCACAAAGGCTCAAGGAATGCCATGGCCTAAATTCTTGGGTGTGATTAGAGGCCTCCTTTTCTCAAGTTTTGGCTCAGATGGTTCTTGGTTTGGATGACCGAGCACCAAGTTGTGACCATAAAGTTTGTGTTTGAAAACGTGAATTGGGATCAATAGGGAAGGGGTTCTTAGCTCCAGATCGGGTGGTCCGACTCTAAACCGAGGCCTACCTAGAGCCCGCCATAGCACCCAAAGGCATATACCCCCAACTTGACACATGTTAGGTGGTGGCATTTTCTCCCACAACGTCCCGGCATGAATTCTCACTACTCGGCTCTGTTCATTGCCTAGACTTTTGCCTAGAAAAGGTAGTTTGCAAAAAATTATGCCATGAAGGCTCAAGGAATGCCACACCCTGAATTCTTGGGTGTGATTAGAGGCCTCCTTCACTCAATTTTTGGCTTATTAGATGGTTCTTGGTTTGGATGATCGAGTGCCAAGTTGTGATCGTCCAAAAGTTTGTGTTGAAAACGTGAATTGGGATCAATAGGGAAGGGTTCTTGGCTCGGATCGGGTGGTCCGACTCCAAACCGGCCTCCTTGGAGCCCACCATAGCACCTAAAGGTATATACCCCCCAATGGATGCGTTGGTGGTGGCAAGTTTTCTCCCACGACATCCCGGGCATGACTTCTCACTACTCGAACTTTGTTCATTGCCTAGGACTGCCTAGAAAAGGAAGTTTGCAAACAATTATGCCACGAAGGCTCAAGGAATGCCACAACCTTGAATTCTTGGTGTGATTAGAGGCCTCTTTCATCAAGTTTTTGCTTAGATGGTTCTCGGTTTGGATGACCAAGTGCCAAGTTGTGACCGCTAGAAGTTTGTGCTGAAAATGTGAATTGGGATCAATAGGGAAGGGGTTCTTGGCTCTAGATTGGGTGGTCTGACTTCAAACCAGGCCTACCTAGAGTTTCATTCTCCCATGATGTACTTGCCTGGCATGAATTCTCACTACTCATTTCTCACTACTCATCTCTGTTCTTGGCTTCTTAGCATGTGTCCTAGTATGGTTGTTTCCATTTTCTCATTTCCCTCCAAAAAATAGTTTCAATATTTTCAATCTTACAAGTATGGAAAAATGGATGTAGTCACTAATATTTGTTTTGGAATAAGCCTTCATGTAGTCTAGGATGTAGTTGGAGTCTCCACTAAGTATTAGGTGGAATGAGCATCTCATGTGTAACTACCTTCAATTGAACAAACACCCAAGTAATTTCACTATATTGCAAACCAATAAGTACATGGAGATGGATTTCCATGTGGGGGGAGAAATACCAAGTCTTGAAAAAGTTGAGGAGACTCTAGGCTCTATGCTAAATTTTTGACTACAAGAAGGACATAACACCATTCATTGCTAAAGAAATGAAGATTGGAAATCAATAATAAATATTCCCTTTCAAGTTGGTGTTGTAATGAATATCCAAATAGGGTGTCATATAGATATGTTTTAATGTAATTACTTGTTAAGTTTGGATTTTATTCCTATTATTGAAGGTGACACATAGTTGTGGTGTTAGAAACTTGAACAAGTATATCATAAAATGTGAATATCTCCCTATTCTGATAAGCTTATGTGAATAATTATTTGTATGGCCTAAAAATAATGCCCTATCATTTGAATTGAATAAGGTCACATCAAGGAGATTGCAACAAGGTAAACACACTACCATGTTGTGTGAATGGTTGAATTTAGAATATCCTATCTTCATCCACCACATGTAAAGAGAAACAAAGACACCGATTACATGAAGCATATATGTGTGTGTGTGACAAAGCGAAACAAAGATGATTATGATTACATATCAAGAATGTCCATTGTTATGCAATCTTCCAAAGCACAAGATTTATTATTCACCACACCAATAGTGAACTTCATATATGACAAGCCTTCAAGGAGATTGAATAAGGTCACAACAAAGACATGATTGTGCATGAAGCATATAAAGAGAAACAAAGACATGATTACATGAAGCATATGAAGAGAAACAAAGACATGATTACATGAAGCATATATATGAAATTACAAAGACATTTCATATGTGTGACAAAGTGAAACAAAGATGATTATGATGTCATATCAAGAATTTTCCATTGTTATGCAATCTTCCAAAGCACAAGATGATTATTATGTCATATCAAGAAACAAATATGATTATGATGTCATATCACTTGAATGGACACATTGTTATGTGCAAAATTCCTATCTTCATCCACCACAAAGAGAAACAAAGATGATTATGAAGCATATATGTGTGTGTGTCTGAAAGAGTGCAACAAAGATGTCAGATCATGTCATTACATCATCATAGTACATGTCATTACATCATCACAGTACATGTCATTTAATGAAATCATGTTGTCACACATCATCATACTTCATCAAGTCACATATATATACAAAAATGTCACACATCATCAAATATGATCATATGTCAAATATCAATATGGAAAAATATCAACACATGAGATCACAAGAACATCATAAAAATTATATCATAGTGGTCAGGAACAAAATCCACATATATATAATATATCTAGTACACATGGAATACATGCACATGCGTTCGAGCCAGTGCCATCTCTAAAAATATAAGAATAATGTATCAAACTAAGTGTGTCATATATATAGGACCACACGGTCGCATAAGACTATATACACATCTCCATGGAATGTCCAACACAAGATCATATATATCAAGCCATATATAGGCATACAAAAAATGTATGTATCACATGTCCAGATGGCATATATCTATACATCCTATGAAGAATCATGAAACATCCTCCCTCTCTTGGCCCTACTAGTAGAAGCATGTCCATGGCTTGTGGATGTAGTGGAGGGAGATGGCACTATGGATTTCATCTATCTGGTCCTAGGCATGTCAAAGCCCTACAACTTAGCCTGCACATTCATAAACATCAAGTTTTTAACACCCAAATTTTTAAGAAGTGGATATATTGAAAATACATTCATAATTTAGAAACTTAGAAATTTTAATGCATGTGAAATCTTACCACAATCTCATGATCCCTATCAATTTTTCATTGACGCTCTAAGGTCAAGGGTAGACTCACGAGGGGGAGTGTCTAGGGGTCATGGCAGTGCACTCTAACTCATACTAGGATGCATATAAAATAAATAGTTCAAATTAAATATTTCATGTATAATTTGATATTGTAGATTTAGTAAGAAAACATTCATCCAAAATTTAACAAATTTGAAAAATTGTATACATGTGTGGATCTGCAGATGCTATGGCAACATCAACAACAACCTCCACAATCTGCATAAAGGGAGGAGTCTATGTGCAATCATAAGTTATATACAAACAACATGTAGATCAACATTAATTGAAAATTGTCTAGGAGAATGGTGTAAGGAACTAAGGCTCATGCATATATATTAAATTCTAGAACACGTATAGATATGTATGTTAATAATATTTAAACAATCTTGAACATTAACTAGTAAAATCTATGTGAAACTAACCTGCGTAAAAGTAACATGAGGCATTGTCAGTGTAAGTAGCCTCGTGCCTGACAGATGATGTCTTACTGCTCTGCTTAAAAAGATAAACATATTAATATGTATGTACACATGAAACACATACACAACATTAATGTGTATTTAATAATGTATGCAATCAAATGAACTTTGAATAATAACTTAAACAATTTGGACACACTGAATTATTAGATGTCCATAGTAAAAAATCTAAAACGTCACTTATGACATATAAGTATATATTAAAATTCAAATAAATACATATTATTTATTCAAAATTTACGATCATCATCTCATATGTAAAAAAAAGAACCATGGTGTGGTGTGTGCTAAAAATGTAAACCAATATTAATATGCAATCTAGCTACTATTTTGTTGTAAAATCAAAAAACTCCTTATTTAATTAGTTGGAATCCTAGGTTGACCAACTACAATACATGTACCTCATGTTACATGTACAAAGCCACCTATCATATATAATAAAAAATCATTGTTCTTGCATGGTGGATAATCAAAAACCATCCACCATCGGTCCCAAAAACATTTCTAATTTAGTCATCATGACACCAATGGATAGGGAACCGATTGTAATTAGTCGCGGGGGGCATTGGTTCCCTAATTGGTCCGTAAATAGTGCACAAATGCGGTCTTTTCCAAAAAAATATTTCACGACCACATGTGATAATTTATCTACATACCAATGCCTACAATTAGCTCTAAAAGTATTCCATCTATCTATTTGGTTTGTTGCAAATTCAACTTCACCAATCAATGTTTGAAGTGTGTTGGCTAAAGTCATGTGACTTGGATTTGTGGAATGATTTTGTCTGATAGTGTGAATAAGGTTTTGAATGGAAATTTTATTTTCTCGGATTTTTGTAATGATATCACCTTGGGTTCCTAGTGGTTTTGTGGGGATAGTAGGAGTCACGAGAAGGTGGAATACGGTTTTGAGGAGGTTGAGAAATATTTGAGGGTTTTGAGGAAATGAAGGAACGTTTGGAGGAATTGGAGGATTAGCAACTTGTCGAGCAACTGAAAAAATAAATAAATTTTATACATAAACAAAATATTGAAAAACCCATGAAAACCACAAAAAAAAAACCTAAAATGCAAGAAAATTGATCAAAAATTAGGGCTTACCTCTTTGTCTCGATGGCATCGTGTAAATTATCGCGATCTAGAAGCAAAAATTGTAATTTGGAAGGGTAATGCAAAGCATGAGTGTCAACAATGGAAAAAAATGTGCGGTTTGGAGAAAATGGTGGGGAAAAATGACATCGTGATTATGGTCTCAAACCATCGATTGTGGTTTATAAACTGTTATTGCTATTTGTAAAACCACGATCACGGTTCATGAAATTCAGGATTTGATCTCCACTTTTTGGTCCCCCAACTTGTTGCACTTACCCATAGTGTAAATCATCATGCATCGTATGAGAATCTATAAGAGACCTACATTCACTCTAAAATACCAAGTGAATGGACATGTTTGTATATAGAAACATAATGCAATACTAAGTATATAACTAACATAGTAAGAAAAGTGCATCATGTAAGTAGTATAAGTAAGCAAGAGTAAGTGCAACCAAGATATGAAAAATGCAATGTATGAGTGTGATGGGATTGTATGTAATGTGTGAAGATGGCTAGGAGTAGTGTGCCCCGAGTGGATGTGTATGAGATGAGGTTAATTTATAAACTTAACCCTCAACAATCAATAATGAACCATAAAACAAGAGTGCATCATCGGGAAATGGTTTGAGAATGCATGCTAGAAAGATATATCATAAAACATAGAGCATTCAAAGTGAATGTGGTGAGGTTCATTTAAGATTTATACCCTCAACAGTTGAGTATGAACCTTGGAACTAAATTGCATCATAGGGAAATGGTTTGAAAAATGTGTGCTAGTAAGATAGATCATGAAGCATAGAGTATGAAGTATGACTGATGTGAGGTTCATTTCAGAATTAAACCCTCAACAGTCAGTATGAACCATGGAACTAGAGTGTGTCATAGATTAATGAAGATAAAATGTGTGTATCAAAGGGTATGAAAATATGTAAGAATATTAGATATGGTACATGGAGCGCAAAATGTAGTAGTAGGTGTTAAATATAGCTAAGAAGAATAGAAGGGGAGAGACAGGTGTGATGCCCCCAAGTGTGTGATAGAGATCTATGTGGTGATATGAGAAGGACCATGCCATAGTGGAAGAGTTTGAAATGTGTCCCGCCCATCAATGTAAGGATTAGCTTGTATGACAAAAAGAATTGGATGCTTAATTGAAGGAGGTTGTAGAGGGATATTAAATGGTGGTGGCTTATTTGGGATTAATAATGTTGTAGATAACTTGAGAGGAGGAGGGGTAGACTAATTTAAGAGGAGGTTACTTAGTTGGAGTTGGTAACATTGTAGAATACTTGAGAGGATGAGAGGATTAATTGATTCTTAAAGGAAGTTGCTTAATTGGAATGGTTTGAGCAGACGCTCTTGATCGACCAAGAGGAACATTAATAACTATGGAATGATGCTCATTAGAGATGGAAGGACTGGATTTAGGAGCCCATTTGGATTTATCAATTGAAAATGAGCATGAGGAAGAATCTTGTGCAGTAAATGTGATAAAAACTTGATCCTCAAGGTGTTTTTTTCTTCGTTTTATAAAGCATAGAAATCATTTTCATTATGTCCATTAATTATGTGATAATTACAAAATGGAATACCTATGTACTTGGCAAGCCGATAAGGAGGATAACAATGAGTATTTGGAAATTTGATCAATTGATGAGTGAGGAGCTAAGGAAGAATATCATGTTGCTTAACATTGAGATCAAAATTGAGAGGTGTGGGTAGTGGCAAGACTTGGGGTTCATTGATATGAGCACATGTAGAAGTCATAGAAGTAGAATGAGAAGCATCCTTGAGATGTTGGATTTCATCTTTAAGATATGTAATCATTGTTTCCATAGCTTGGATTTTATCTTGAAATAAAAATACAAAGCTTGAATTGACTCTAAGATGGGTTGATTGGATTAAGGATTAGATGCGATAGATTCATCAGATAGATGATCGAAAATGGAACTTACTTGAGTGGGTGCATATTGCGAGGGAGATACATAGTGTCTAGGGATTTTAAAAGAACAACCTCATAAGGTGTATGTATTTGAAGTAGATAATGTAAGGAGATTAGAGGATTTTCAGAGAGCCATGAAAGAGAAACTGATAGAATAAGCAAAATGAGGATCCAAGCGTATGATCATGAGTCAGGTTCACTAAATGATTTAATTTAAATTCAAATATTGTAGAGTCACTTGATGTATAAATTCTACAATATAGAATGACACAAGAAAAATAATATTTAAAATATGAAACCCTAATAAAGATAAGGAGATAGAAGAACTTAGCTTATTTACGCACAACATGGGACTAATCTGGGTTGAGAGAAGTGATAAATAGGATGGGAAGAGTGTTGTTAGTGCTCACTATAAATTTTGAAATGCATAGATGAGGCTAGACATGGGTGCCTAGGATAGGGCAAGGACTCCCGGGTGTTGGAGACTGCTTTTGGGTACCACCGACTACGCAAGAGCTCGAGGATCTACTTTATGATGTGTCATGAGGTCTTCATTATTTTTCCCCCGTTGATCACCTAATAGTCATTCTGTGATCTCCGAAGGTACCTGTAACCTTAAAAATATAATTTAACCTGCATAAGCCCACAAACCACATCAAACTAAAAATAATAATACATAATGGGGAGTCAAACTAACCCCGACGGTCACCCCAAGTGTGAAATTATGACCGAGTGTTACACTACATCTCAGAATCCATATAGTTCTTATGACTGTGTAGAATGTTGGCATGTGGTCCTAGTAGGTGTTGTCATTGATGAAAATCCACATTAATGACAAAGTGAATTTTTAGGATGATTATTTGATGATTTCTTGATGTTGTTTATGGTGTTAACATACTAGTTCAGATGTATATCAGCTTGTACATTGGAATTAAATTATGTCTAATGCTTGCTTTAGCAAGCTTATATAAGTGATTTTGGAAGGAAGGTGTGCAACCTAGAGGAAGAGATTTTGCAAATATGAGAGCATGTTTTTGAATGCTGAAAAATATCATGATGGGTTGAGGAAGATAAGATAGCATGAGAGAAAGAGGATAAAGCAAAGAGAAGTGAAGAAAGAGAAATAATATGAGATAGATTGAAGACCTAGTGTGTGAGCTAGGGTTTGTGAGATGAAATTGTGATCTCCATCAGTTGTGGTAGAAAAAAATTAGAGATTATATATCTTTAGGTGGCTGAGTTGGTGTTTTCTCATCCTTAGGGGTTTTAGCCTCCTTTTGGAGTTGATGCTTCACTAAATTAGGGGTCGGTGCTCCTTATAGGGTTGGTGCTCTACTAAACTAGGGGTTAGTTCTCCTTGTGGGGTTGGTGCCTCACTAAATCAGGGGTTGGTTCTCCTTGTGTAGTTGGTGCTACACTAAATTACTTTGCTTTGTGTAATATAAGAAGATTTTTAATGGTTTTCTTCCCCATGAGGGTTTCCCACTTAATTTTGGTGTCTTGTGTACTCTCTTGCTCTTGATTTTGCTTATGGTTGCTTATATGCTTAAGTTGACACATATATAATGCATGATTGAATGAATGGATGCATGAATGGTAACACATGATGAATGGTAAATGAATTAAAAATTTTGTAAGGACTGATTCATCCCCCTCTCAGTCCCTTGTGCTTTTAACAATTGGTATTAGAGCAGTCCATGAGAAACAAGTCTAACCACATATAGGAGATCCTAGAATCACAAATGGGTAAGTCTACAAATCTTTGGAGAAGAAAATATGAGATTGATAAGTATTTTTTTTTTTTTATTGCAAGAGACAATTAATGAAATGGAGAAAGATTCGATCTAGCTATCGAGGGTTTGAATTCTCAAGTGGAAAGTTTTTAATGCCCTAAAAGAGAAAGAGAATGCGTGTTCCAGTATGAAGAAATATTGAGAGCTCTAGAATCAGTTTTAGATGATGCTTATAACTGGTTAAGGATGTATGAGAAACTTGAGAAGAGTTCCAAAGCTCTTTATGAGTGCTTAGAAGGTCAAAGAGGCTCAAATAACAAAACAAGCCTAGGGTTTGAAGGAGATAAAAATAAAAATGATGATGAAGCTAGTCCAAGTATTAAATTAGCTGATAAAGTGACAAAAAGGGCAGATCCAAGAAGGTATAACTAAGTTAAAAACCTAATGCTATGAGGTATGGCTCTTTTTTTAATGGGTATTGTTTCATTTTTCATAAAGCTAAGATTATGAAAAGAGGGCTCCAAAGAATGAAGTAGGTGGCTTAAATGGTGAATGCTACTCATGTTGTGAGTATGGGCATAGAGATAAATATTGTGGATGGAATATTAGTGTGTTTGAGCCAAGAAGGAAGAATTATGATGTTGTATGTCATAGGTGTCATGAACAAGGACACATTTCTAGATTTTTGGAACACCAAGAGTTGTTAACAGGTTTCAAGCATCAAATAAAAGTGTTTTCAAGAGAAAAATCAATATCGTACATGAATCCAAGGTATTCCTATCATATATAAAGGTCAAGAAGGATTTTTCTCAAACCAAGGAGGTCAAAGACAATGATTCTCAACCCAATCCGACTAGATTTTTCAAATAAGTCTCTTGCAACATCAAGGAAGAATTCAAGACTGGTCAAAGAAGCATGTTTTCTCAAGCTCAAAAAGAAAACGTGTTTGAATGGATTTCAATCTCCTATGCAAGATAAATTGAATAAGCTTTTCCTATGGGACACCATAAAAGCTTTAAGGTATGCTAAGTAACCTATTCATGTGTGTCTTGAAGTCTTGATCACTTGTAGGTGATTGAATTTGTCTTGTTATCATCTAAAAGTGTTTTATGTTTGCTCTCATCATGTTGAGTATGAGTCTAATTCTTATTTCTTGTGTGGTCCAATCAAGTCAAAGTGATTGATTCATTGGTTTCTTGATAAAGGTACAGGAGTATTCGAGTTCTCATAAGTGTAAATAATGAAAAGTCATCATGTATTAAAGCATTGATTCAAGCTTCTTTAGTGTTATTAAATCAATATGAAAGGCTTTGATCATGTTGCCTTGAAGAAGTAAAAGTAAGTGTATATATTCCTCTATCATGAAGTTAGTCATACTCTAGGGGATTTTGGGTCCATGCCTTCATATTTTGAATGGTATCTCTGTATGAACTATTTTCACTTAAAACTATGAAAACTTGTGATAACATTAAAGATGTATGGATCTATGTCAAAGGACCTTGGTGATTGTAAGTATGTCATATATGTGTCACTAGTTTTAAGAGTTTATTAATAGTCTATTATGGATGAAACATGGAAGTAATGGACTATGAATATTACTTCAGAGTATAAGATACTTAAAGAGTGGTCTTGGGCTTGTATAAAGGTAGTCTATATTGTTTCAAAGCATGTCAAGATGTGTTAAGATTTTCAAAGTGTCAAAATCGTGTATGAAGTTTGTGTCACTATCAAAATAGTGTCATAAGTTTATCGAGTCTTGTAAATAATGAATATTGTTTGTAGGTCTTAGTCTAAAGGATTTTTAATCTAAGTTTGTACCTCAATTCAAAACTCATGAAGAATTTATTCCAAGTGTATCACATTATGGTGAGGTTTTTGAAGTCTCTATAAGTTGGTGTCTTTAGTAAAATATGAAGATCCTTTGAATAATATTATGAATAGGTATGTAAGATGAACTTATTTTTTAGATCAAGTTAAATCTCGGGGGTTTTTATATGGTAGTATCTTTGTTTCAAAGACATTAATACTGTGAAGATTGATTTTTGTGCCACAAGGTTGGAGTGTGTGTTTTATAGTGGTTTCATGCAAGAGATTTTGTCTTCATTCATTCATGGATGTCAATATTTTCTCATCAAGTCATCATGAGTTTGAATCAATTCTTAAGGGTAGCTAAGTTTCCATATAACTCTGGTAGTGCTCTCCTTTCCACTTAGAAGATTGGATGTATTGATAAGTAAACCAAGGCTAAATGCAGACTTAAGTGATACGTGTTACAATTGCAAATAATGTATAAATGAAGTACAAAGATGAAGAGAAATTTTTATAGGTATGAGGGTAATATTGCAAAGGTGTCTTTTGTCGTGTATGATCAAATCTTAGTGGAGATCTAAGCTTATGCTTGATGGATCTAAGTTTCAATGTGATAAGAACTCTGTCATAGAGAGTTGATAGTCATTATACTAGGTATAGGTCTATGTAGGGTATGACTTGATTGGTTAGACAAGTATACTATGGCATGTTGATGCATTGCATCAATGAATCCCTTGAGAAATGTGGAAAGATATGTACTGTGACGGATATCTTGAGATCTTTACAGAGAAGACATTAGGACATGAAATTTGTTGACTCCTAGATCAAAAATGATAGAGGAAGCTTAAATTATGTTCTACAACTTGGAATATTAAAAGCTACAGTGGAAAAAGGAATGTGAAGACCAAGTATGCAGATTTCTAAGTTATAGGATCTTAAGGACCCGTCCATGGTCACATATAGATATTCCGAAACCCTGAACTATTGACAAGGTTCAATGAATAAGAAGGATGCATTCTTTAGTGAGTGAGGCATAAAATAAAAGCTACATGATAGTGATTGACCTCAGAAAGCATAAAGATAGTTGTTATGCTTCAAAAGGTGGTAAGTGTTTCTGATTACTTGTCAAAGCATTGATCTTTGTGTTCTTTTCAAGTAAAATTTTGTGCTCTACTAGTATTTGCAATGGATATATTTCTCAACTTTCTTGTCTCTTGATTTTGATGAAGAAGAAAGTATGTTAGTTATTTCAACTATTTGAGTACTCTCCAAGGAACCCAAAGGATTGTTTAAGATCACTCGGGTATGATATAAATCTGAAAAATGCATCCCATAGTATAGAAAATTCTCATGAGTGTGAATTGATAAGGTAATATAGTTTAAGGGGACAATGTACATGGACTAGGATTGTTTCATCTCAGGTAGTTTACAAGAGATGATAATGAATGGAGGATGATACTAATTGGTATAAGGATTTGCACAGTGAAACCCTTATGTTGTAGTTCTTAAGCTACAATGATGAATCCACATGAAGGAAGACAACTCGTGCCTCGAAGTACTTTTGTATCATTGTAAAGAATCATCATGGAACCTAAGATAAAGTTTAACCAATGAAGGTGACTTCATGAAAATGAATTTTAACCCATCTCGTGACTCTTGAAAAATCTATGCACACCCTTTAAAGTTAAGGTTAGTCAAGAGTAAGGCCTTTTTATAGAAAAAGAGAATGTATCTAAGCATTAGAATGAGCACTTATAGGTCTAAGAAAGGAAGACACTGATCGAGACCTCATTTTCAAATGACTATGAAGTAACAAATGTCTCAAAGGGTCTAAAAACAACGAATGAAGGTAAAAAATTCTATAGGTATAAAAACCCAAAGTGTACTAGATGTTAATAGTAAATGTGGTCTATTGAGTTGTGATCTTCAAAGACTACAAATTTTCCCATTCCTCGGAATAAGAGATATCATGACCATGGCCGTACAAAGGTTGTCATCAAGAAGACCTTTCTCGCAGTGATATGAAACCGGGCTAGAAAATTTGAATGTTACATTGTCTCAAGGACACATTTCTCAAGCTTATCAAATCACAATATCAAGCGAGAAGATAAATTTAATGAGAATCTAAAGAATTTTGTCATTCAAGTTAGCCAGAATTTTTGTAGGTGTTATTGTGTTATTACAAGCATGTTTCATGCACAAATACCAAGGTTAAGGGTACTCTATCGAAACATTGACTCTTTAAAAGTACAATGGATAGGGCTTTTTGATGGTCAAAAGGAGTTGATATCAACTCGCTATTGGGTTATCATGATAGAGAAATTGTGGTCGAGATGGTATAAGACAAAAAAATGTATCATCAATGCTAAATAGGGCATATGAAATTTCACGACAATAGATGTGTCTATTTGATATTGAAGTTCATCAAATTCTAAGGCGCTTGAATTTGATGAAGTTTTCATATGAATATAGTGTGTGTATCACACACATGCTTTGTATTGATTTTCGATGTAAAAATTGAGCATTATATCCTTTTGTATTTTTAATAAAAGAATTAAAACTACAAGTACTATGCAAAAATTAAAGAAATGAAGAGAATTCACTAGTAATTTGACACAATAATTGATAACGGAGTTCAGCACTTGAGGCCTACGTCTCACAGAGTCAGGTTGAATGGGACCGATCTATTAAAATCTTGAAAATAATTCTTTACAAATAATTTTACAAAATTGACCTTCTCATAGTCTTCCTCTGTCAAAAATAACAGGGTTTCTTTTTACTTCTCCTCAAAATTCCACTCCTAGCTCAAGTTATGAGCATTTGAATATTTTACACAGATCCGAATGCTATTCAAATAAAATAACACTCCTTTTATAATGTTTCCAAGCCTCTAGCATACAGGTTAGGTGCACTTATCCTTTTGCATGGCCCAGGTTAGGGTTCCAATCCCTCCTCCCCATCCATTCTCCTTATCTTTTGAGATTTATCCCACATTTGGGCATGAAAATATTGGAGGAGGTTTTAAAAGGTTGGGGGTGCATTGTTTAAGTGGCTTAAGAGCCACCTTAGCCATGGGAAGTGGCGCGCATTAGTTGGTTGTATAAGGATGGTGCTTGGATGTAAGTATGGAAGCACTATATGGTATTTTTAGGTGCCTGAAATATGCCAAGTATAATGTGTGAAATAGGTATTAGGGGATTTATGGAAGTTTGAATGGATGTTTGGATTAAATAAAATGATTATGTGGAATATGGAATTATGCATACTTTAAAATGGCATATCAAATATTAGTCCCACATGCATAGCAAAATGCAATTAGAGGCATATATATACACAAGTTGGTATAGTGATAAATATGAAGGAGGCCAAGACACCCCTCCATAATCAAGTGTGTCGAACTTTGAGGGCCCCACCAGCGTAGTGGGGTCCATTTGTCCATGTTGTCCAAGACCGGCGTTCCCAAAAACCACTTTTAGTTTGTCACACAAATTGTCCACGTGTTGCAATATAATTGAAACACTTGGCGAGTGTGCACACGTCCAACCTGCACAAAACTCCAAATTTTGCTAGTTGCCCAAAAATTTCAGATGGGCCATAACTTTTGCAAACGAGCTCCATTTCCTACAAACAAGATATCGATGGAATCGTATAATTTTTCTCCATGCTTTAAAAATGACTATAACTTATTATGAGAAGATCTTAGATCGGTGTTTCTCTGTGAGGATCCTCTGGATCATTCCTCCCCACTGAGAAACTTTTGGACCCCAAAAGTCAACTTAATTGGTGAATAGGTGAGGGTATTTCTCCCTCACCTTTCCGGTTTCCATCCATTTAGCCTTGTTTGGATGCATGCCTTTGAACCCAACATGAAGATACTCAATATCACCCCTTCGTGAAGTTCTTACTTTCCTGTCCAAAATGATGTCTTCCTACAACTCATCAAGATACTCGGGAGCAAAATCATCAATGGAAGGCATTATGTTAGCATCATCATGATCAACAATCATAGGTGGTTCATACAATCTTAAATTCTCAACATTTACAACTGAGTAGATTTGCATATATGGAGGTAAATCCAACCGGAAAGCGTTGTTACCAATTTTTCCAATATTTGGAATGGACCATACCGTATAGGTTTCAATTTTTACCTTCACTGTCGGTCTTTCCTTGCGATGTGAAGCCAAACTGAATCACCAACTTTGAACTTGTGATCAGTTCTATGTTTATCATGCCTAGCTTTGTACTTAGCTTGACTTTTCTCCAATTGTTCACGGACATACTGATGAACCTGTTGTATTCTCTGCACAAATATTTTAGCCTTGTCAGAATCACTTGAACCATTAACAACAGTTTCATGTCCATAATATACATCTAATGGAGAATTAGGTAGATATCCATAACAAGTCTCAAATGGAGACTTCAAAGTAGAAGAATGTAAGGCACGATTATAAGCATGTTGCACATAATAAAGATGTTCATCCCATAATTTAGGATGTTTGCCACAATAGCCCCTAAGTAAATGTACCCTTTGTGCGGTTTACAACCTCTGTTTGACCATCGATCTGTGGATGAAAAGCAGTGCTCTTTTTTCAGTTTTGTGTCCATTAACCCCCACAATGTTGACCAAAATTCCCCAAGAAATCTAGAATCCCGATCAGATATAATTGAAGTAGGTAAACCAAAATGAACCCAAACAAATTGAAAAAACAAATGTGCAGTTCCCTCACCAGTTATTTGTTTAGTACATGGAACCAACACACACATTTTGCTAAATCTGTCCACTACCACATATAAGTAATCATGTTTCTTCCATGTCATGGGAAAGCCTCCTACAAAGTCCATGGAAACACTTTCCCAAGGCCTTGTTGGAACAAGAAGAGGAGTGTAAAGTCCTAATTTCTGTTACTTGGCTTGCTTTGTGGCACAAAGAACACATCCCTTAATATACATGTTTACATGTTCATGCATTCTAGGCCAATAACAATATTTTTGTAAATGTGCAATTGTCTTACTAACACCAAAATGCCTGAAATAAGAGAAGTATGTGCTTCCCTAATCATATGCACACGCTCATTTTCTAGAATACAAAGTTTTCCAGAATGATATAACAATCCTTCATGCAAATGATAATATTTTTCTCCTACTTGTTTCCCACTTACTAGATCCTCATACACTTCTCTAAAATCAACATCATTTACATATTGTTCCTTGTAACTAACATGAGCCAAAGAACTATGTTGCAAAAGAATAGATGCTACTACCACTGGTGGTCTAGATAACATGTTGGCAACCTTGTTTTGAATACCTTTTTTATACCTGATTACAAGATGAAATTGTTGCAAAAATCCCATCCACCTGAAATGTCTAGACTGCTGCAATTTGGTTTGTGTTTGTAAGTATTGAAGCGGTTGATGGTCAATATGTATAATTGTTTCTTTTCCCATTAAATAATGCTTCCACTTTTTAACACTTTGAACCAAAGCATACAACTCTTTATCATAAGTTGGATAGTTTCTTACCACACTTGTAAAGGTTTTACGAATGGTAACACACTGGTCATTTGTTCTGCATCAAAACTACCCCCATTGCGTAGTCACTAGCATCTATCTCAATCTCAAATGAATGTTGTAAATCTGGAAGTGCCAAGATCGGAGCGGTACTTATCTTCTCTTTCAGTGTATCAAAGGATTTCTGTTGTTTTCCTCCCCACTTTGAAAGACTGTTTAATACTTGTCAAAGCATGCAAAGGAGATGCAATATATGAGAAGTTAGCAATAAATTTTCTCCAGTACTGAACTGCACCTAGAAAACTCTAACTTCCGTCACATTAGTGGGTCTAGGCCATTTCACAATAACCTCTATTTTTGCAGGATCAATTCTCAATTCTCCATTTCCTACAATATAACCCAAGTAAATTAAAGATGTTTTCCAAATTCACATTTTGACATCTTCAAATACAATTTCTCTTTCCTTAGTGCATCTAAGACTTTCTGGATGTGTTTAACATGTTCATCCCATGACTTACTGAAAATAAGAATATCATCTAAGTAGACAATAACAAAATTATCAATGAATGGTCTAAAGATTTCATTCATAACTCTCATGAATGTTGTTGGTGCATTGCACAAACCAAAAGGCATCACTAACCATTCAAACAATCCCTGTTTCATTTTAAAAGTAGTTTTCCAAACATCACCTTCTTAATTCTTACTTGGTGATAACCACTTCTTAAGTCTAACTTAGTGAAATAAATTGCATTCTTTAATTGATCCAGTAAATCATCTATTCTAGGAAGAGGGTAACGATTCTTTATAGTAATCTTGTTTAAAGCACGAAATCAACACACATTCACCAAGTGCCATCCTTCTTAGGAACCAATATAATTGGTGAACCACATGGGGATGTACTTGGATGAATTATACCTTGAGCCAAAAGTTCCATTACCTATCTCTTGATTTCCTCATTCTCTACTACTGACAACTTATACATTCTGATATTGGGAAGAGGTGCATCCTGAAGCAACTGTATCTCATGTTGAACCCCTCTTTTGGGAGGTAGACCTTGTGGATCCTGAAAAACATCATCAAAATGAGAAACAATTTTTACCAATTCATCCTTATGTTTCAGATCACAAGTCTCAAAAGCCATCTCATGTTCTTTTTCTTTGGCTTTGACCACCATGAGCACAAAACTTTTTGCTTGAGTTTACAAGCCTTTTCATTTGACCTGCAATTACCAAGGATAGATTATTCTTTTCACGGTGAGCTCTAACAATAAACTCAATTCCATCCTTTACAAGAAAATATTTATTTTCTTCCCTATAGAAGATTGCTTTACGATCATATAAATAAGGACTTCCCAAAACCACCCCACAAATATCCAAAGGAACTACATCCAATTCAACCTCATCTATAAACTTGTTTGTAATGGCAAATCTAAAGTACAAGTTTTAGTTACCTACAGTTTTGCATCATCACAAACCCAGCCCAAAGGATAAGGCTTAGGATGTGGTTTAGTTTTGAGTCCTAATTTCTTAACAACCTCCTCAGAAATTAGATTAGCTTGAGATCCACTATCAAAAAGAGTATCAATTTTTGTATGCTTTGAAATTACTCTAATGTGGAAAAGCTCATTCCTTTTCTTATCATCATGTATAGTTTGTTTACTAGAAGAAGATGCAACATTTGTAGTACTATTGTTGGAAATTGAAAGAGTTGATTTACCTTGAAAACTCATAGTTGTGATTTTGGTTTCATCACTGAATCAAAACCAAGATCATGCACTACAGTGTTTGTTTTCTTTTCTTTTCCTTTCTTAACCATCCATTTAGGCTTCTTTTTAGGATGTAATTTCCAACATTTAGACTCATCATGGTTTTTTTTACAATGATTACAAAATGGTTTTTCATCTTCCTTCTTAACAGTAGAGTTTGTTTTATGCTTACCCTTTCCTTTTCCTTGTTCTTTGAACCTTTTCCTTGATTGCTTGTTCTTTTGTTTAAAAGAAGAGGAAGACTCCTTAGTCATTTTCCCTCATGCTTCCAAATGGGTTGCTTGAACACACCTTTGCATCAAGATTAGTGGCACCTAAAACAAGAATCATATGCCTTAGATAACTATGCAATCCACCATATATTTTGAGTAGTGTTTCTTACTGTGTTTAGGAAATTCCCAGAATTAGAGCCCTTTTCCTAAATTCTTGTGTGTATTCTTGAACACTTTGTCCCTTAGTTTGTCTTAATGTTTGCCAATCCATCATAGCTTGTTGCTTATAACCAAGAGGATAAAATTGTTGCCTAAGATTTGAAACAAATTCAGACCAAGAAGTGATTTCTATACCTTTGGTTTCTTCCACTTCTGAAGCTTACTCTCCCACCAAATGAGTGTTGTGCCACCCATCCGAAGAGTTTCCAATGAATCTTTGCTTCATCATCAACAATTCTCTGAACCTACTGATATACTTCTATCTGCTTGACCCAATTATCCAACTTCTCTGCATTTAGCTCTCCAGTATACATAGGCAATTCAAACTTGATATCTAACTTTAATGAAGGAAAATCAGATTTTAAAGGTCTCTTTTAGGAATATCGAACTAGAGCTTTCTTCTTTCTTACCTTCTCTAGTTCCCTTTTCCCTTTGTCTATCTTGGTACATTTCTTCCACCATTTCCTTCATCATTGGAATGATTGACAAAATTTTTCTTCCTCCTCTCGATCCACCATTGTAGGACTTCGAGATCATCTGGTACCAATTTTGGGATCTCCTTCAACTAACTCTCCTTCACCCTTCTTAGATCGAGACCTTGTTAACATCCAACACACAACTTGCAATCCAAAAATAGTTAATCTGAACCAAAAATCAGTCAAAACCAGCTCTGATACCAATGATCTGAAAATCAAATTTAACTAGCAATTGTGCACACACATTTCTTTGCTTTGTATTGATTTTCGATGTAAAAATTGAGCATTATATCCTTTTGTATTTTTAATAAAAGAATTAAAACTACAAGTACTGTGTAAAAATATAGAGAAATGAAGAGAATTCACCAGCAATTTGACACAAAGCATGATAACGGAGTTCGGCGCTTGAGGCCTACGTCTCCGGGTCTGGTTGAATGGGACCGATCTATTAAAATCTTGAAAATAATTCTTTACAAATAATTCTACAAAATTATGACCTTCTCACAGTCTTCCTCTATCAAAAATAACAGGGGTTGCTTTTTACTTCTCCTCAAAATTCCACTCCTAGCTCAAGTTATGAGCATTTCAATATTTTACACATAGATCCAAATGCTATTCAAATAAAATAACACTCCTTTTATAATGTTTCTAAGCCTCCTAGCATACCATGGTTAGGCACTTATCCTTTTACATGGGAGGTTAGGTTCCAAATCCCTCCCCCCTCCTGCATTTGACTTATCTCCTTGGGATCAATATCCCACATTTGGCGCAGAAAATATTGGAGGAGGTTTTAAAAGGTTGGTTGGTGCATTGTTTAAGTGGCTTAAGAGCCACCTTAGCCATGGAAGTGGGCACATTGTTTGGTTGGATATGGATGGCGCTTGGATATGTATGGACATGAGAGTTTTTAGGTGCACCTTGAATAATGCCAAGGTATAATCCATATTTAGGTATTAGGGATTTGGATGCAATGCGTGGAATATGGAATTAAATAAAATGCATGGAATATAGTAATTGCATAGTTTAAAATGGCATATCAAATAGTCCCACATGCATAGCACAAATGTAATTACAGGCATATATATACACAAGTTGGTATAGTGATTAAATGAGAAGGAGGCCAAGACACCCCTCCATAATCGAGTGTGTCGAACCTGGCTGAGGGCCCCCAGCCAGTAAATAGCGGGGTCCATTTGTCTGAAAACGAGTGTCCAAGACCGGTGTTCCCAAAAACCACTTTTAGTTACTTCACACAAATTGTCCACGTGTCACATATGTTTGAAACACTTGGCGTAGCGTGCACATGTCCAACTTCCAAATTTTGCCATTGCTCAAAAATTTCAGAGGCTATAACTTTTGCAAATGAGCTCTTTCCTGGCCAAGATATGGACGGAATGTATAATTTTCTCCATGACTAAAACTTATTTTCATCTTGGATCATTTTTCTCGTGAGGATAGGATCAAATATTGTTATGAATCGAGAAATTGGTTTAGGACTGTGTTTCAAGGCATGGTAGCTAGGCTAGTTACTCTAATTTGTGCTCTTGAGCTAGTATTTGAGGTATTATGTCTAGGGGAGTAATATTTTCTTGATTCAAAGCATGGTTGACTTGTGGTTGCTTGTTGAAATTGGTTAAAAATGCTTTAATGAAGTCTGGTTTTGGCCTCATAACATTGATCTTGGTATGAAGAGTAGGCATATGTCTTGTATTGCATTATTTACACCTATAAATTGATGTATAATTATCAAGAAGGGTGGAATAGTTATGTGGCATGGTTGTTTCAACATTTTTGGCATGATTTCGGTATGTATGACTCGGACTTTAGACTATTAAAGAGTTGTAAAGAAGCTCAAAACTGAGTGAAGTGAATCTATGCTTGTTTTACATGCCTAGAGAATGGAGAATGTTGTTTTAGCCCCTAAAAAGTGATATTATTATTTTTCATTCTTTACTAATGTTTTTAGATGTTTTAAGTGCTTATTCCAAGGCAGCATGGTGTTTGCTTGCCTAAAATGAAGGAAAAAATCAGATTTTGTGTAGAAATCAAGAATTTGAGCTAGTTTAAGACCTTTGGTTGATGTTTCTAACCAAAGAATGGTGGTATGAAGCTGAGGTAGGTGAAGAAGGTAAGCTACAGGTATTCCTTTGTCATTAATGTAAAAATGGGAGAAGTTCAAGGTGTTTTCCATCAATGACAAAGGGGGAGATTGTTGCATGTGGTCTGTAGGTGTTGTCATTGATGAAAAACCACATTAATGACAAAGTGAATGTTATAGGATTATTTTTGATGATGTCTTGATGTTGTTTGTAGTGCTAACATACTAGTTCAGATGTATATCAACTAGTATAGTGGGATTGATGTTATGTGTGCTTTCTCTGTGAAGCCTATACAAGTGCTCTTGGAAAGAAGGTGTGCGACCTAGAGGAAGACATTTTACAGGTATGAGAGCATGTTTTTGAAGGCTAAAAATAGCATGATAGGTTGAGGAAGATTAAATGGCATGAGATCAAGAAGATAAAGAAATAAAAGTGAAGAAAGAGTAAGAATATGTGAGATTGAAGACCTAATGTGTGAGCTATGGTTTGTGAGCTGAAATTGTGATCTCCATCAATTGTGGTAGCAACAAATTAGATATCAATATCTTCAGGTGGCTGAGTTGGTGCTTGGTCATCCTTAGGGGGTTGTAGCCTCCTTGTGGATTGGGTGCTTCACTAAATTAGGGGTTAGTGTTCCTTGTAGGGTTGGTGCTCTACTAAACTATGGGTTGGTGCTCCTTGTGGGGTTGGTGCCTCAATAAATTAGGGGTTGGTGCTCCTTGTGTAGTTGGTGCTACACTAAATTACTTTGATTTGAGTAATATAAGAAAATTTTCAGTGGGTTTATTCCCCATGAGGGTTTCCCACTTAATTTTGGTGTCTTGTGCACTCTTTTGCTCTTGATTTTGCTTATGGTTGTTTATATACTTAATTTGACACATATGTAATGCATGATTGAATAAATTGATGCATGAATGATAATATTTGAATGAATGGTAAATGAATTAAAAGTTTTGTAGGAATGATTCACCTCCCCCCCTCTCAGTCCCTTGTGCTTCTAACATAGAAATTGTGGCCTAGGATGCCCTTGTGCATGTTGCGACTTGATAACGGGCTAGATTTTCTCTAAAAATGCAAATGTGTGGATGGAGTAGAATAAAAATTCCCTCCTCCTATGTTGTGTATGCAGAATATGCATTCCCTTGTCCCTTGAAGGGATGATAGATGGATGTCTTGGAGTGCTTTGAGTTCCTTTTGAATGCAAGCTTAGGTGATGATAGTAATGCTTAGTGCTTGGTCCCTTATTTTGAACACATTACTATGTATTTATATAATTCCCTTGTTTGAATTTCTTAATTGACAACTGGAAGGAAAACCCATAAGTGAAAAATATTCCCAAAATATAAAAGAGACCCAAAAGGAGAGAGTAAGATAAGAAAGTGTAGGAGGCACCCGGAGGGGACAAGAGCGTTTGGGCGTTACTATCTTAGCTGGGCAATGTTGAATCGGTCGGAGCCATAAAATATAAATTAGTTAAATCCCGATTGGGTTGTAGGGTGTGTAAGACCAAATAGAAAATAAGAAACAAAGAAAAGAGACCAAATATATTCATCAATTACTAGTTTTATTGCTTAGGAATCATATGAATGCTAGTATGCTTTTAGGACCTAGAAATCTACACATGTGCATGATTTTGTGCCTATAGTTGGCCTATCCTTTTTTCACTTATATAAGTGATTGTGCATGCTTTGACAATCTATATTTTCTCAACATAGTGAAGGATTTATGAAATTTGGGTATGTTTATATTATTTTGTGATGAGTGGTATGTTGTGGAACAAAATATTGGCACATAGGGTATTTCCTCCCCCAGTCTTGTTACGACAACTAAATCCATAAAATACACCTTCAATTAAGCTTTGATGGTTTCATATGCCCTACTCTAAACTCCTATTTTGGCCCTTCTAGAAGGATGGTGGCTAACCTCTTAAAAGGTTTAAATGAATTACGTACCAAAAATGTGAAGTGGATGCAACATAGTCGAAAGCAAGAAATACGGTCTTGAAATGTTTAACTTGACTTTAAAATGTCCAATCCCTTTAGAGTCAATCGTCCTTCACAGAGTATATACCATATTTTCACTCAACAATAAATGAAAATACCATTGGAAACGTTATGACTATCGATGCACTATACAATATATTTTATTATACTTTAATTCATGTTGGATGAGGATCAACATCGGTGGAATCCGATAACATTTTATATTCATTGACATTCTCTAATTTGTTAAACATCTTTATGTGGGTAGGGATTGATATGTATTTGCATTCCCTCTCATCTTAAAAAGTGATAGGGGAACTCCTTTGTTAATGAGATTGTGAACATATTACTCCTTGGGTTTATGGCTATGTACCATAAGACTATTCCTTTTCACCCCGGGAAAATGTAATGGTGAAGGAATTCAACAAGACCAATTTTTAAGTATTTGAGCATGACAATGAAAAAATAATAAATGTGGGTTGTTATTATTTTTGTATTGAAATTCCTAACACTTGTGGCTTTCTTAAGGCCAGGTCTAGGGATTTATATTGATGTTGTTCATTTTTATACATTTTACTATTCATCTTGATTATTAAAAAATACATAATGAAGTACACTTAATCCAAAATAAAAGGTCTTGATGTTTTAACTCTTGAATGTCGCCTAAATACAATAAATTTCCATTTATGTTCATGATCTAGAGGATTTCTTGTAAAATTATACTCATGAAATATAGGTCCATGAAGATTGACTCAAAATTAATGTAATTGATTCCCAAAATAATAGTACTACATAATGATGAATAGTTGAGACATTGAATGTTTGAGAGATAATATAGATGTATGATATGGATTATGAAAATACCCCTTTGGGAGCACAATTTTCTATTCATATGGTCATCTTATTAGAGACATACTTGTGGCCTAGAAAGGGCGTAGATCGGAAGCTAAAAATGAAGAGAAAGGGAAAAACAAGGATGGATTTATGAAGCCAAAAAGGTGAAATAGTTTTCAATCCAAAATTAAGTAACATGAAATTAAGGAATTTGGAACAAATAGAAACAAAAAGGGTAAAAGAAGAGAAAAACAAAGATAAATGGGAAGATTAAGAGCAACAAAAGGAAACCTAAATGGAAAAAAAGAGGACTTAATGGATGGATATGATTTTGATAAGGATTTAGAGGTTATTATAGAAGAACCCATTAGGAAGGGGGTAAGGAAACAAATTATGGCAAGAATCCAAATAGATAAGGAGAATCTCAAAGAATGGAGGAAAGTGGGAAATAATGAAAAGACATAGAAATAAAATATTTGATCAAGATATGGACACAAATTCTTACCTTTCAAATATAGGAAGTGGAAATGAAAATACAAAGAATAATAAGAAAATAAAATGAGGTTTTGGAAAAAGAAAGCAAGGAAGGAAGAGAAAAATAAAATAATTAATGATTAAACCGAGGACGAAATATAGGAAGTGGAAATGAAAATACCAAATATAATAAGAAAATAAAATGAGGATTTGGGAAAAGAAAGCAAGGAAGGAAGAGAAAAATAAAGAAAAAAAACAAAATAATTAATGATTAAACTCGAGGACCAAACCCAAGCTCTTAAAGCATTGCAATCTTGAAAGACTGTGCTCAATCATGTTATAATCCTTTCCAAAATTAATCTTCATATATAGGGCTTATTATATAGGTTTTTACTATCTCAAAATTATATTTTATACCTCTATAAAGAATATTTTTAAAAATAGAAATTATAGCTCAGTATATTGAAATATATCTTTAAGTCCAAACAAAGGAAATATATGGATTTGATCAAAAGGAAGTAGATGGATTGAATCAAATGGGTCATCTTATAATTCCTTGTATTTTAATTTTTGCTAAGTGGAAGTTCATTTTTGCTTGAATTCCATGAAGAGAGGTAGTTTTCCACCAATACCCAAACCTTAGACAACACCCTTATAACACAATTGGGCCTCGCATACCACAAGGTATATTGAGGATTCCCATAGGATCCCATTTCTATCGTAGCATTAAGATCCTACATTTTTCATTCTTTTATTTGTATGTAGGGAACACAACCTTCCTTCACATCCTCATATAGCAAAAAAATCCTCCTAAAAATCACCTTGCGAAATGTTCTAGAAACTGATATATAATGCTTTGCGAAGGAATTTGGTAAGAACCAAAAGAACATCATGCATGTGAACAAGTAATTATTACCAATCAATTTTCTCAAATGATCAATCATTCATTCATAATCCTAAATCATCTCATTCATAGTAATCATTTGGTTTCTAAACGTGCCCTATAAAGACATCCTTATGTTTGTAACCAAAAAGATGCGAATTCCCCAAATAACATGTTTAATTTTATTTTCTCAAAATGCATGGTGAATCGTATCTATAAACAAGAAAATATAATTACATTTTCTCTTTAGAAAGTTTTTATTTGTAAATAAATGGTGGGAAAGCTACTCTATCAAACATGAAGCACGTGAGGATATTGACTTAGATTATGTCTTGGACTTTGTCAAGGAGTATGTCTTGGACTTGTTTTACTCTTTATCATTTGGTTCCGCATGTCACAATTATTCTTTGGCGATAATTTCTTACAACATTAATAAAGATGTGCTCTATGTATTCCTCTTCTAGTTTTTAAGTACCTGTCGTTCGACACTATACTATTATTTTTGCCTATTGCAATTAGTTTGTATGGATACCTGTGCTATTCTAAAGTTTCAAACAGATATTTCAAAAAATATTTCCTTTGTACCTACAGATTCCTCCAGGAAATTAATTTGAAATTCCTCTGATTGGTCTTGAGTAATTCCTTCATTGCCAAAATAGATTCGGCAGATAAGACCTATTTTGTTAAAGTTTTTTGGGCCTGTTAAACAAGCACACATGGATTTGTTGCGGCTTTTACTTCCCTCTATGTTGTTTTTAGATGTTGTTGACACTTGGATTCTTGCATGAAGCTCTTAGTTTGTTTGTATGTACATCGGGAGAAGAACAATTCTGTGCCCATGGCATCTGTTCAAAAGCCTTCACGATGATGTCATGATTTTCAACTGGGTTCAACGTAATATAGCATCGCAGGAGGCGCTGAAGATCTCGATGGTAACGAATATTGTTCTCTTTTATCATTTCCACCATTGATTCTCTAAAATCCTTTTGCGGATCACACGAGGATTTCACCACTGCAATGCTCGCACCCGAGTCGCCACATTTAACAGAATTCTTATCAGAAGTAACAATATGGCATTTATCTGCTACTTTAGACCTCTTCTGCTCACTTTTTGTTCCTTTCGACCTCAGTTTTGCATTGTAATTCATGTCATTGGCCTTTGGAGAAAGAACTCTGGTTCTGCTTTTGTAATCGATTTGGGACCTCGAGTTTCCCAGCTTTCTGGCTACCTGTGGATTGAAATTCGTAACAGAAGCTGCCGAAAGTTGCGTCTGTCCTGCATTGAACTTTTTGCGAGCAGGAACAAACTTTTTCTCCGAGCTCTCTTTCTGCTTTTCTTCTTTAATTCCATATTGAAAGTCCCTTGATCTGGTCATGGAGGGCCTACATTCCTCCCAATACTGAAGAAATAATTGGTTCTGTTCAATCTCTGCGGACAAACCTGAAGACTTCAATATATCAATAAACGAGACAGACACTTCTTCTTCGCTGGAAACCGACAGTGCTTTCTGGTCAATGGAGCATACAGAGCTCAATCTGCAACTGCTGTAAGAATTTGAACGAGTAAGACTGGTATCCGAGACAAATGGGTTCCCAACCAGTCCAAACATTTCCGTCACTTTTTGCCACGGGGGCTGTACCCGCCTGAAATCCTCATATTCATTTACGGGGTTGGGCAATCCTGCAATGTAGTTGAAATGGTGACTTGATTGCTTCAAATTTCCAGTTTTAGACTCCGATTGAGGGCAAAGCTGGCGTGTATCCAACCTATCCGTAACGAGCATTCCTCCATCCTAGCAACCATTAAGAATATGTTCAATCTCATGGCCAATTTCCCCATTCACAGAGATTCCTGGGCTGCTACGTCTTTTGAAGGTGTTGTCAGCTACAGGGACACTCCACGAACTGATTGCACAGGTAAAATTATAATTATAATTGCATAGTCTGCAATCGTTAGCACATGATTATAAATAAGTAATGAGCTAAGCGAGTTTCAGTGAGAAATTGTTCACCTAGCTGCCGTAGTGAGTGGGGACGATGCGCTCAACAGTTATCCAGAGAAAATCGGGAACATGATGAGAGTGAAAGAGGCGCACCGCTATAGTGAGAATGCAATGAAAAGGTTTATATAAGCCAGCAGAGAGGCCATTATACTTGGAGCTTCTGACTCTGCAAATGTATTTGTGGAAAGGGGGTCGCTCTGGTTGTTGAGGACCTAGGCATTTAGATGCCTACTTTTTTGAACTGTATTGTATTTGAATATAGAAATTTGTACATGGTTGAGCCCAGAAAAATAATCCTTCGAATGCTAGGAATGACAATATTGGATTTTGAATTGATCTAGAATATTCTTCCATAAACTGGTTGTTACACGTCAATTGAATGAGTATGACTGAGAATGTCTCTACATGAAATAGAGATATTGCACGAGTTTTCCACTATTGTGTTTATGTCATCTATTACTTCAAACCCTCTAACTGATTTAAGCTTAGGAGCAACATTTTTCTCTCCAATAATGCTATCCGTGTCATCCAAAAAAATTAAGATGCCCAATTTTTTGGACTGTATATAACTTTTGACAGCTATATGATCCCAGAGGATCATCCACAACTGGGTCAATCACATTTATCGGAATTGGACAATAGCGTTGAAAGCCTAGAAAGCAGTAGACAAGGAATTCACCTCTTTTAACTACTACCCAACGTTTACAATAACCTGTGGATGATTCTGCCTCTTTCTTGTCATTAGGCTACAAGGTTGAAATCTTGAGTAAGCCTCATCATACAATCCACAAACAGGACAGGCTTCAGATGGAAGCTCATTTGCCACACAACAGAGAGAGAAAATCAGGTGAGCCCATAAAATGTTGTAAACAAAAACTCAAATTTCTTTGGTATAAAAAAACAAGATTAAGGCCAAAAGTGATATATACTAATACAACTCAAACCCAGGCCTCTGATTTTTTATTTTCCTAGGCTTGAAGGGCACCATTTTACATGTGCAGACTTATGCCTATATGGTGTTTAAGCCCTGTTTTTTAAAGGACTTTTTGGTTCAACTTGTACAGATTTTTTTGGGTTCAACTGTGTACAGATTTATTTGCTTGACACTCTTTGGATCATTGTTTATGACTCATCATCAAGAACATGAGATTTTATTAATGATAAATCACATTTTCATTAGAAATGTGTCAATCAAAAGAAATTTGTACATGGTTGAGCCTAGAAAATGTTAGGGATAGCAATATTGGATTTTGTATTGATCTAGAATTTTCTTCCATAAACTGGATGTTATATATCAATTGATGCTCAATCGAATGAGTAAGACTGAGAATATTTGTACATGAAACAAAGATATTACATGAATTTTCCACTACTATGTTTATGTCATCTATTACTTCAAACTCTCTAGTTGAATTAAGATTAGGAGCAACAATTTTCTCTCCATTAATGCTATCTGTATCATCCAACAAAATTGAGCCATCACATTCATGTAAAAGTAGATAATTCCTTCATATCACAACAACAGTCGCCGCAACAATGATAAATCAAACACAAAATTACCTCTATAAAATTGCCTCTAATACTAATAGATATTGATTTTGCAAACCTACAATTGGCATTCCAAAAAATGATCATGTTCACCTCAAACATCCCGACTTTTACTAAGACTGTTGTCTATGATGCCTCTACTCCCATGTCTTGTTATGTACTGATTTGTTAGTGGAATATACCTTTCGCTTTTGGATTAAAAACATCTGTTTAACCTCTCAAAAGAAAAAAATGCATTTTTTTGTATTTCGTGAATAACAATACAACATTGGCATAAGGCATTCACGGCGGTACTATTTACTGCAATGCAGCCCTTGTTGTTATTATAATTCAATTGGTGCAACTTTACATTCATAGGATATTTTGAATTGAAATCCACTAGTGTGATTGGTTTTTAATTTCTCCTTGATTTTTTCCATTGGATTTTCAAGTACAAATATTTTTTATTTTGGGTGTCATTTTTTTATATGTTGTCTAAATTTTTATAAATTTGTTTTGTTTAAATATGTTTTATTCTTTTTTTTTTTGTTAAATGTATATGCATCTATATGTAGAGACCCAATTTCATTACAAAGCTAATCAATTATTGTAGTGAAAATGTACTTATGTATTTATTAATTATTTTTCCAAGTTAAATTTTTGTTGGTGTGTGTTTCGTATGCCACTCGATGGTTGACTTCATTATGAATTTTAATCTTGTTGTCCTCGTTGTTATATTCTACACTTTATTTTCCCCTTGTCCTTATTTTCATTCTCTCCCATGGTTTCTCTATCTTTCCCTATTTTTGGATTAGTCATAGGTAGTGACTAGCTCTATATAGTATGAAACTAGTTTATGTGTTTCATATCCACAACATTTTTGTCACTACCTTGCAGGGAACCTATTACTTGATTTTGGTTTCCTTTAGGTTTTTAGTTTTCTCCTTTCTTATGTGTTAGATTATATGCCAATAGGATCCTATTTTGAATTTAATAAGTCTATAATAACAAATGTGTCATTTAGAATAAATAAGAGGATAACTAATTTCACACAAGATTGGTATTAAAGTTATGAGAGCAAAATCTATTATATTTCAAAAGTATACACCCATATTGTTTACCTAATAACACATGACATATGTTCATAAGCATAACATCATATATAAATTCATCTTCATATGTACAAATCTTAATTGGCACATTACATAGCTCATTCATAAGAAAATGATGTCCCTTGACAACCATGATATTTTATACTAGTTTTGGCATATAATATTCTTCATACTTAGCTTTGCAACCGTATCATTAGAGACAAGATAATCATTACAACCTATGTCAACTATAACATTGCTACACTTTCTGCTATACTTACATATGATTATGAACATATTCTTTCTTTAGGCAAGCATATTCTCCACCTTCACTAGCTTTAGCAATACTCTTTTCATCATGAGCGATTCTATGCTCTTTGGATATTTTGTGTAACTATTTGGCGTATTACTTGTTAGGAATTTATTGGTAGTTCTCACGTTTGTGAGACTTATATTTGTATGGGATGATTAAATGATTTATGATGTTATAAAAAAACCTTCATATATAGTTTCTATTTTTTTATTATTGGTAAATAGTTTTAAAGGGACTATACCCTGTTACATAAAGGGCTCACCAACCTGATATAACTATGAAGATTCAACAAAAAGGATCAAAATCTAGATATAATAGTGTTTAGAAGGTAACCAAGAGCAGGTTACAACTAGAAGTAAAAAAGGACATAGACCGCAACAAAACCGCAAAAAAATAGCAACGTCACAACAAAAAGATCACAAAAGAACAACATCTATACTGAATCCTACCAGCCCAAGTGAGTCTATTTCTTGGATGCTCTTTCAATTCTGGACTGGATCATCTACAACGAGGTAAACAATGCTAGAGTGGTTGTGTGCGTTGAGTCCGAAGCATCCAGCTGCGAAAAGGTCATACTCCTCTCTTTCTCATTCCCCCAAATAGTTGCAGGGATCCCACTTAGCATAGCAATGCTCTGAACTTGCTACTCTAGAAAGTCACTTATGGCTTTAAAGATAGCCATGTTGTGATCATGTCTATCTTTAGCTCTCCCCAGATCTAGTATATAGAGTTCAACTTCTTATATATATCAGTAAACTGATCCTTGCCATTTTCATTCTCTTCATCAAACTTTATTTTCCCTTTCTACTTCTCCATACACTGAAGGTCCTTCTTCATCTGTTTCATCTCTTTCTCCAGGGCTTCCAGTCTATTAGGCACTTGAGACTCCTCCTGATGCAGGGCCTTTTCAATACCAGCATTGTTGATATGAAGCAAGTTTTGAGCAACCTCCATCTCTTTGGAGCTTCTGAGAATCCTGCCAGTGAGAGGGGTGTCTGTTTTCATGGGGTTCTTGGATTTGGACTTGGAAGGGGTGGCAAGAGTGGGAGTGGGAGCAGAGGAGGTGGTAGCGAGCGGATCACTAGGAGCAATCGGGAAGCCAGAGAACTTGGCAACACAAAGCTTGTGCAACAGAAAGATAAGGCCCTGATGCAAAGGAATAACACGAGAGTGCTTTTGAAAATCTAGAACAGAGCACTAAAGGGAGTTGAGAAGGTAATGCAGGAAACAGACATGAAATTCCTTCTAAAATGGTTTTAAAAAACAAGGTGTTTAATAGGGACCGTTTTATAACGCCCTTCCAGAGAAATATATCTGACCATCATATTCGTCACTTCATCATACGACATGGGAATAGAACTTACCCTTATGCCCGTAGCAACAAACTCCAGCTCTTCGCCCTCATTGGATAATTTCTTGGCCTCAGCGACCCTATCAATCCTCTTACTAAAAACGGTAGCCCTCCAGTTCTAGGCATGTTGCCTCAGCAATCACTCCTTGTTGACAATAACCACTGTGCCCACCATACTTGACCCTCCTATCCTTCCAATCTGTAGCAAAGTGAACCGAAATGTTTAGGTCATGACCCTGAATTCGTTCAATGAAATTTGAAATGCCTCCTTTGTGCAGGAGGTTCCAAAGTACCTCGTTATTCTTCCAGGCCGGGTCGCAACTTAGCTCCAATTGACACGGCACCCCTCCCATTTTCTCCTTCTTCCTACAAATTCTGCAAATATCCTGCTCAAACCCTCATAAGAGTCTATTATTTTCTTATGACTGTCCTATTTTTTGAAATACCTCCCACCTGTGTGAGGTTTGATGGCTTTAATGTGGTGTAAAAGGAGGATAAATCACACAAGTGAGATCTTTCACCTCCATTAAGACTGCTCCATGTCATAATTAAAATTACTCCACGTGTGTAATTCCATTATTATCCACATTAATGCTAGTTTGAACCTCCTTAGGGATGTTGTTTGCATTATCCCATATGGTAAGATTAATATTGATGCCCATATTGGCCAAAGTGTCTGCAACCTTATTCCCCTCCCTATAGGTATGTCTAATGATGATATTCTTGATATTTTGACAAATATTTCTTGCTTCCATAATGAAGTCCTTGATGGTCTAGCTAGGAGGAGAAGTTTGGTTTAAATGATTGATGATATTAAGAGAGTCCCCTTCCAAAATTAAGTTTTGGATATCAAAATCTTTGGCAATCCTTAGCCCCCAAAGAGCAGCAAGGGCTTCAGCATAATGATTCGTCTGAATCCCCATTTTACTAGCAAAAGCAGCAACTAAACAACCTTTGTGATCCCTAATAACTCCTCCCCCAACAAAGCAAGACCAGGGTTACCCTTGGAAGCGCCATCAAAGTTGAGTTTATACCAGTTTCTATATTAACTTAAAACAACTCGTTTATTTTTGTGAGTTATTTCCTAAATTATGGAACAAATTCACCTATAAAATTTAAAGATCCTATATAGAATAATATAGAGAATTATTGTTGTGTAAATTGTTGTTGCACCTTCATTTGGTATCAGAGCAAGGTTTAATCTTGTTTTTGTGATGGAGGAATAATGTTTCTACAAGGCAACTTGGTTATCCTTTGTTGTCTGAGATATGAGATTTGCATATGTGGAAGTGTTCAGAGCTTAGATTTAAGGATTTTGCATTGTGTTACATATATTGTGTTTTGTTTATGGCAGATTTACATTATGAGATTAAAAATCTAGTATTAGCGTGCCCAGTGGCCCTACTCAATCTTTGAAAGACATTGAAAGAAGAAGAAATCATATCTAACAAATCTGGTTTAGTAATTGGTCTCTCACTCACTCTCTGCATATTCGATATGTGCACAGATTCTATACCCGATAGTTTATACAATGTCACTATTGTGCATTAGAGCTCCCAACCTTACTTTTCATACCTAAATATCATCTCATTCCATTCAAGATTTGAGACAAATCATCGTTGCTTTTTTCAAGTTTACATTCCTTTGTTCATTACAATTTTTGTTGAGTCTTTGACATACGTGGATGGATTTCTAAAACTTGACAAAGAACTCATCACATCGCTTTGTAGTAGTCTATATTTCAGATTGTTTTATGTTCGTAGTAAGTTTCCTCAACTCACAAGGATTCAATTCGTGATCTATAGCCAATTGTGTTTTATCTATGTATCGATGAGTTCCTCTCGAGCCAACAAATTTTTCTATGTGTGTCAATCTCGGTGACCCACATTTCACTCATCTCGAATCCTTCTTGCAGAAAACTCGGCTCCATTCTCCATCTACTTGCTTTCCCACTTTGTTTCGACACATTACTCACCATTTTATCTCGGTTTAGTTGTATTTTTGTATCTATTGTCTTGTTCTTTTAACATTAGGTTTTGAAGTAGTTTTCCTATTGTTAATAGTTAGGTTTGTTAGTATTTGTTTTGTTACAAAGTAAGTTCTTTTGGGAGTTGGCCGATTAGATACAAAATTTCATAATTATCTTAGTTTGTTAAATGTTAAACATTGTCTATGTTATTTTTGAGTTATTAAAGGTCATTAGTATATTTCGTCATTGTTGTTTGTATAAAGTATCATAAATTCCAATAGTCTTATTGTTAGTGTCATTTGTGAGTTATTGTAAAAGTGTCATTTTGTATTGAGTCATTGTCAAAAGCCAAAAACTTGTAAATAAGTCGAAGTTAAATTTTGTAAAAAAAAATTGCCTCACTTTTCAATAATTGGATGTATTTTTGCTTGTACACAATGTCCATGTTGTGGGGATAAATTGTATAATGAGCTTCATGATCAAATCTAGTCGAGTTAGCAGCAAAATAATTGCGGAGTTCAAAGGTAATGGAGGACTGAGGGTGATCAGTGCCTCTTGTCAATCACCAATGACGGGGCCACATTTTGGTATGGTGGCATTTCTTTTTCAGTTGTGTAGTGTATGCAAAATAAAATGGTGTGTGATTTTGTTCCCTTTTTATGATTTAAACGAGGAGAATGTGTATTATGGATGCTAAGAACATTTTTATAAGAGGGCAAATAAATTGGGTGATACTATAACTACTGAGATTCTTCGATTGTCATACTTCTAACATCGATCAGCCGGTGAAAGAACGTTCACTGGAAGTGAAAGCGGGAACTGTTGAGTCCGCGCATGTAGGTGAATCGGTGGAAGTGTGATCATCTGGTAAGGGATTCATTGTGGTGAAGCAGATAGGTCATGTACAACAATATCTAGACAACAAGATCCAAGCCAGTAGTATACAAACCTAAAAGTATGCGGAGGCATACGATTCTTTTTCTAGTTTTTCGAGATGTACTTTCTTCCCACATTCACACTCGGGGGAATGTTAGGAATTTATTGTTAGTGCTCACGTTTGTGAGACTTATATTTGTATGGGATGATTAAATGATTTATGAGGTTGTTATAAACAACCTATATATATAATTTTTATATTAACGAGTTGTTAAAACAACTCGTTTATTGTTGTGAGTTGTTTCCTAAATTTTAGGAACAACTTCACCTATAAAATGTAAAGATCCCGTATGGAATAATATAAATAATTATTGTTGTGTAAATTGTTGCTACACCTTCATTACTCTTTGCATCCACATGTTGAGAAACATGATTACTCGCATAAATATTTCTCCCTCCACTATTCTATGCAACATGTGGGAATTAAAGTGCATGATGTCCATTCTCTTTAAAACCAAAAATATTTTATTGAAATCATATCACTTCTACACATCCTCTTCTTGTGGAATAAGATCTACCTTATATTTTCTATGCATGACTATGTTTATGCATTGGTATTTCTTCCCCTTCTTGTGTATGATGTTGAACTCCACTTCGTGATCCAGGTCACCCTTGCATATAAAACTTCCCTTTACCTTGCGTACTACTTTTTTTTATCTACATGACAACTTCTCTTCCATCTTTCTGCGAATATATATAATTCCTCCACATATATTAATAAATTAATACTAATCTCATCTTGAACGGAAATGCATAACCATTAGTATACATTGAGAAATACTTCACATCATCTTCCACATGACCCGATATGATTGTGATCTGATATAACTATTTAGTGTAATCTCTTACACTCGTCTCCTTTTGGTGTATGTTTTGTAGCTTCTAAAAAAATATGATTAGTCATTTATAGGAATTAGCATAGCCTTTATTTCGTGACTAGTCTACCCAAAATCTGTATTTCATCCTTTCCTCTATGCAATCTTTCGGTTTGGACATACTACCACCATCCAATTACATGTACCTTCAACCAGTACATTATGGTCTTCTACACCTTCATACTTAAATTATTTCTCCTTTTATGCACGATCTAGTCGAGTTAAATTCTCTAGGTATACACTTTCTAGGTAACTTCTAGCATTCAACTTCTCCTTACTCCTAATTCTTGTTATGACACATAAACATTGGTCCTCTTTCTATCCACATGCTCAGCATCAATAGGATGATCCTTAGTTATATTTTCATTCCTTCATCATCATGTGCACCTTCACTAATATCCACTCATCTATTTTGAGCATTTTTCATATCCTCCAAACAACCTATACTCGTCTCATCATCTCTACCATATTTGCTAATATGGGTACTCCTGTATGTGAGCAAAATAATTACAATACTTGGTAATATTTACAAAAATAATTCGTCTATGGAGACCACTGTTGTTGAACTTTTGTCTTCATTGGGTTTGGTCACTTTTGTGGACTTAGCATATACTATGTTTTTTTTTTTATGAGGGGCACTTTGTAAAGGCCACCATATTATGCTCGACCACCTTTGATTATGTCAGCCTTGGCATATTATAATATTCACCTTTTGGTGATCATGATATATGATTTAGTCGCCCCTTTAAAATTATTTGAAGCATGCACTTGGGTTAAGACTTTGAAAATCATTTGCAATGAGTAATTCGGTGGACACGTGGGTTGTCCCCTTCCACGGTGACTCACCCCTTAGCGACTTGGTCGGTGGCATCAACTCTGATCAGGTTAACTATTACCCTTGTGGTTTATTTTGAAATTTTGTGCCTTGTTCTTTGTCGTTGATCTTTGTACCCTGTCTGATCTCAGACCATCGATTTATGACCTGCGGTTAGGGTTTTGGATGGCATTTAATATGGGTGATGGCATATTGTGATGGGTTAGCATTGGTTGTTGTGATGATTTGAGGGCATTAATCTTGTGTCATTAGTGTCTTGATGTCGTCGATAAGCTGACTGTGGTTGAGTTCGAGTTAACCCGCTTCTTGTGTTCGGATGGTAAAGGGAACTTGACCCTAAAGCACATTCATTTGGATTTTCAATTGTATGGGCGAAGCCCTAGAAAAATTTCTCCCGACGCCATTATTCTATTCTGTCAAGCTCAACTTTCACTTGTACTTTGGAGCTCCTTCTTTGCAAAAGACTCTCTGTCATATCGGGTTTCACGGTTTCTGTGCAGTGGTCGTGCTTTGGTCATTTTTGAGCTTTTCCTGTAAATCCATTTTTCTTTTCGACATGGCTACTACTTCAAGCTCGGTCTGTTCTATTTTGTATTTTGTGGCGAAGCCTACGAGATCCAAGTTTGCTTTGTGAGTTGAAAATTTGATATCTCTGCCATTTCTTTCTTTTGATCTGGAATCTGAGATAGCTCTGAGAGATGGTTTCTTGCAATGACCTCCATGGTGAGTTTTGAGGCTTGATTCTTCTCTGTTCTTTGTGATCTTCTCGGTATATCGGCCACCATAGTTGTTTATAGGTGAGATAATCTCTCTTGCATACGTACACTTTTATTTTCTTTTCTTCTTCAAATGTATCACTAAACTCTTGGAAATATTTATGGGTTCTGTGATTTGTTTTCTTGATTGAATCCCAAGTTTGAAACTTCACGTGGGCTGTGGACCTCTCGCTTCATCATCTGGTTGCTCAAAATTTCTGACCATTTGATTACCTACGGTGAGTTTGTTCTTCGGCCCAATCTGCATCATGAATTATAGATCTATATTTTCCTTTCTTTTCTTGTAAGGAGACATGGAGTATTTTCTTCTTTCTAGATATTCATACTTCAGCCTCTTCTCTGTATGAGTTCTTTGTGCTAGGAAAACTATTATCTCATCATTTGTTGAGAATATTGTAGAAGATGGTTATGAATTTCTGCAAATATAGGTTCTGTACATTACTTCAGGTCCATTTTGAAATCTTTGGCTCATTTTGTATTCTGGAGAATCCATTTGTTACAATTCATTGTTTCAGGATCAACTTGATTCTTTGAAATCCTGTAGCATCCTTTGAGAATACTTGCTTTAATCCTTTTCAAACTGAGATCACTTGAACCTTGAAATTCTCCATGAGATGAGTGCAATTGTTTTCTGAAAATCATATCTATTGAATGTTTGATTGTAACAAAATTCTTGACTTTCTGAAAATAATGTCTTGTTTTATGAAACTATGCATAATGTATTATTTCTAGAACTCTATTTACAACTCCTACGATTGGACAATTCAAGTTTTGTCAAAATGTAGTTCCATTTTCTTTTGTGTTTCAATGTTGTACTTGAGCTTCACCTGTAGCAACTAGCTTTGAAACTTTATGTTCCCGTAGCAACTAACTTTTCCTGTAGCAACTAGCTTTTCCCATAGTAACTGAAAATTTATTTTCCCGTAGCAATGAAATTTATCTCGCCCAGTAGAACTGAAAATTCAAAAAAATTTAGAAATATGTCTTCATTCCTTTCAACTGTGACCTTCTCTTTTAGCCAAACATCAACTTTCAAATTCTACTTTTTCCTTTTGTTGCAAGTGCTTCTATTGCTAGTCTCTCTTCTACACTGTAACTTCTTCCATTTCAGAATAGTTGTTGGAACTTTGAGTTACATTCTTCCTTTTATTACATGAACTTATGACTCATCTATTCTTCTCTTTAGTTATAACCTGTACCTGCACACTTAGAAAATAGTTTAGAAAATAATTAGGCTTTTTGGCCTCTCTTATGTCCATGTTTTTCTCTTTATTTTCTCTTTCTTCTTTCTGAGTGAATAAAGCATGCATGTAGTTTTCTCTTTAAGTAGAATACATCTCCTGCTAGGAGAAGATTCATATGCATGAAGTAGGATAGTGTAGGAATATGAATTGATCCCTGAGCTCGTAACTGACAGTTAATTCTTTTCTTCTTTTCAGGTACAATGGCTTCTACCATGGAGATGAAGGAGAAACAAAAGATGGAGATGAAGATGCTTCAATCGAAGAACGAAACCCCAAGGCAATGATGGGTTCACTCATACTCCTTTTCTTTCTCTTTCATGCATGTGTACCTTTATTTTTAGTAGTTGTACTTTACTTTTCAGTTACATCCCATGGCTTGTGTGGGAAACATTTGATTCTCCTTATGAATAAAACATTGAATTTCATAAATGAGTTGTATATTTCCTTGTGCATTCTAGCTTTTTTGTATGGATTGTATAATGAACTAAACAACTCAGTAACATAATTGAATGTCTTAATCATGAAGGAAAGAACATTGATAAGAACTTGTAACATTCAGTAATGAAATCTAATTTTTGTAATCTACATTTCTATTTGCTGCTTCAAAACTCAGCACTTCACCTAATTTGTAATTTGTCATCTTCATCAAGACAACACAGTTGTCCTTCGGGGCTTTGTGTTCTTTTGCTGAAGATGACATGAAATTACAGACTATGTGATCTGTTCATTTTGAAACAGCACACATAACTCTAGATTTCATTTAATCTTGTAACTAATTCAATAGTAACAAATAACATAAAACTTACTTAGCTTAGGTATACTTAACCCAAGACTTTTCATCGTAACGACGAAGTTTCAAGTTGCCCATTTTTGCATAAGTGCAAAAATTGTCAACATTTCGGTGATCTTAAGGGGAAGTTGCCTACTAGCTTAAAGACTAGTGCCTTGCTCTTGTCCATTGGGCATGGAGTCTAAGCATGTAACCAAAATTTTCCTTTTCCAAAAGGTCCAACCCTTCCAAAACAACTAAAGTTGGAAAAGGATCTGGTAAACAGATCACGTGCATGAATGCACTTATTGAATTAAAAAACATTGCAATGTGCAGGAACTGCACTTATTGAATGGAAATCCTACTCTAACAATCACTGTAAGATTTTCAATAATAGTGTTTGAGAAACATACCATTCACACGAATGGGAAGTTCCTCTCCATTCAGCTTTGAAAGCTGAAAAGCGTTGTGTTCTTTGCAAGCTAAAATCATGCAAGGACCACTCCAGTGTATCAAACTTTGAGTGTCTTCCTGGCTTTGCACAATCAGCGTCCCACTTTAACACAATATCTCCTTCATTGAAGACTCTAAATTTGGCTTTCTTGTCGAAAGTCTTCTTCATTTGTTTCTGATTATTTTTCATATTCAAATGGGTTTTATCTCTTAGCTCTTTTAATTCCATTAACTCTGCATAACGAACCTATAATGGTTCATTCTCAAGCAGCTCCATTTGATGCAAAGAAAATCTAATGCGAGATAACTCAACTTAAATAGGCATTCTTGCTTCTTTTCCATACACAAGTTTGTGTGGTGAATTGCCAATTGATCTTTTAGGAGTCACTCTGTCATTGAAAGTGCCGAATTCAACATTAGATGCCAAGCTCTTTGATTATCCTTGAGCATTCTTCTCGATGATCCTTAACAGATTCTTGTTAGTACTCTCACTAAGCCATTACCTGTGGGTAATAATTAGATGAAGAACTTAGATATATTCCATGTTTGACATCCCAATCTGTTATCTTTGCACCAAGGAAAGCTAAAGCATTATCGATATGATAGTTTCTAGAACACCAAATCTATAAACTAATCCTCCATAAAAGGATAGTATTAAAGCTTCATTAGCATCCTTTAAGGCTATTGCTTGATCCATCGTGTAAAATAATCATGCGCTTAAGATCCACTTGTTCCCTTGTGAAGATGGTGGGTTTATCACGCCAATAAAGTCAAGACCCCACTTTGCATAAAAGGTTGATCAAGCTGAGATAGGTTGCAAAGGCAGCGAAGCTAAACATTCTTTCCCAACAAAGAAAGCACATTTTTACACTTTCTAATCCATTCAAAACAGTCTTTGAATATGCTAGGCCAATAGTAGCTTGACTTTCACAATTTTTAAAGTTGTAGTACGTCTTTAGAAGTGACCTCCTGCAGGGTCCTTCATGGAATTCTAATAATATTTTTGAATCTTATCATAGTCAACACATTGCAGCAAAATCCCATTTATATCTCTTTTGAACAACACACCACCAATAAAGATATAATGTACACTTTGTAACCTGAAATACCTTCATTTATTCTTATATGTACCTTCCAGATAGGTGCCCTGTTGTAGATAATTAACCAAATCATTCATCCATCTTGATTCCTGAATCTCATGAGTGAGCTCAGGTTGCTGATTTTCTGGTTGAACCATGATTTCTGATTGATGATACACAATTTCAACATGTTGTTTTGAATCACCTGGTTTTATAACTTGTTGTTTTTCCATATCAGCAATTAGATGTTCACATAAACCTTTCCCTCGAACTATCTTAGCAACCCGAATATCAACATCATACTCCATGACCTTTGTTATCCAGTTTTCTCTTTTCTCATTCAATTCCTTATTTAGTAAGAATGCTTTCACACTTGGATGAGAAACAAGAACGTGGATTTTATTGTTCAAAAGCATATACTTGAAATTCTTTAGTCCTCTGACTACTGAAAGTACTTGCTTTTCAAGAAATGTGTACCTTGTTTCATAATCATGTAGACTCTGTCCAAAGAAAGCAATAGGTTGTTCAATATTTTCATCATTGAATTGAGTCAAAATAGTTGAGATTGTTTCAGCTCCTGCAAGTGCATACATTGTAAAAATTTTATCGAAACTTGGATTTGCAAGGGTAGGAGCCTGAGAGATGGGTGTCTTGATTGCTTCAAAACCTTCTCTCCCTTCGCTGGTCCAAGAGAAATTTTTCTCTTTCTTCAGCATAGCTGTGAGTGGTTTAACCAATGCTACAAAATTTGGGACAAATCTTCTAACAAAGTTGATTTTTCCAAGAAAACTTTGTAATGCCTTCTTATGATGAGGCAATGATAGTTGTGATATGGCTTCAATTCTAAAAGGATCAATTGCTAAACCTTGCTTAGAAACAATATGACCAAGTAATTTACTTTGATGTACTGAAAAGATAGACTTCAGTGGATTCAAGGATATTCCAAATTGCCTGCACAACTAAAAATTTTGCCTTAAGTGCTTTAGATGTTCTTCGGGGTCTTTTGAAAATACAGTAACATCATCTAAATAAACCAGGATGCATTTATTTAATAATTTGGGAAAAGCCATATCCATAGCACGTTGAAACGTTGCACCGGCATTCGAAAGACCAAAAGGCATCCTTTTGTAAGCATAAGTACCCCACTTGGTGGTAAAAGTTGTTTTGTATCTATCTTCTTCTTGAACTAAAATCTGATTATATCCTCTGTAACCATCTAGAAGAGATAGTCTATCTGAACCTAAGACTGTTCTCAAAATCTTATCCATATTTGGGAGTGGGTAATGATCTTTTAGTGAAGCCTTATTAAGATCTTTGAAATCTAAACATAGTCTGATTTCACCATTATTCTTCCTAACAGGAACAAGATTGGCTACCCAACTTGAATGCTTAACTGGAAAGATAATACCCGATTCAATCAACTTGGCTAATTCTTTCCTCATCAGAGGCTCTATCTTGGGATTCATAGGCCTCTGTTTCTGTCTAACAGGTTTAGAATTTGGCTGCAACTCAATTGTAAGTTGTGTTAAACTAGGATCAAATCCTTTCAGATCTTGGTATTTCCAAACAAAAACATCCTTAAACTCTTTGCAAAGATTAATAAATGATTGCTTTTCGGTTAAGGAACATACATTTCCAAGAAATAACTTTTTCCCTTCATCAACTGAGATCTCTTCATAATTATCAGAGTGGGTTGACATCTTAGTCTTGACCTTTCTTAATTGATCATCAATGTTGAAGATGTCTTCTAATGTGACTAGACCTCGAGGTAGTTTATTTTTCTTCAACTGAACAATCTGGTCACCATATAAGTGTTGTAATTTATCTTGATTAACTGCAGAGAATTTAGCTTCTTGCTACAAAACCTGCAGATTTGATCATCACTTTCAAAAAATTACCAATTTGAATCATTATTAGGTACTGAGGGCCTGACAATTAACTTTATATGAGGCTAGATTTTGATATTATCAATATGTTCTAGCACTTCAAAACTAGCCCCAACTACTGCAAGTCCATGCTCGCATGCTTGTTTTCAGCTCTAGGAATAGACTCGAATGTTAATAGCATCAAAATCTTCCATTAAGTTTGAAACTCTATGTCTGTAAGACTTGATTAATAGATTCTTTCAAACATTGAAATTTTTACTTGATTAATAACCAACTCGAGTCACCAAAAATCAGCAGAATGCCGATACCTTTCTTTACGGCCCAAAGTAAGCCATGAATTAAAGCTTCATACTCACTACGTTACAAGTACATGAAAATTAGAGACTCAAAGCCGAGAAATACATTTCATTCATTGGGAAGTGACCATTAGACCTGCTCCTTGTCCCTTTTTGTTCTTAGCTCCATCGAAATGAAGCTTCCAAATCCCTTCGCCAAATCTTCTTTTGGAAAGCAAGGGAAGTGGTGTATTTTCTTCAGCATACAATCCACACCAAATAGGTGTTCTTCAACTTCCTTAAAATGATCATGAGCATATTCTTCCACAGTATTTTCATCCATAAACATATTAGAAACAACATCCAATGCTAAAATATGAGCTACCTCGTCAAAATCAGACTGATCTAAGGCTGAATAATTAGCCACTACATTTGAAGAGTGAGGCTCAATGTGAAATTTGGCCAATGGCTCTGAATTGATAGTAACTTTAGTACCATAATGAGTAGCGAAAAATAAGAAGGACCAATCTGAAGAGAGATAACCACCTATTTTTGCGGTGAAATCTCTAGATAAGCATAAAGTAAAGTATGGAGGTAAGTCTACAATAGTAACATCTTGTAGAATAGAAACATTTGGGCAAGCATGTAACATCACTTCTAAATTTTTTATTATACCAACTGTATTAGTTGCAGTTCCATCAAGCTATAAGACACTCCTTTCTGTAGGCTCATACTGCAAACCTAATTTTTCTGCAATCGCTTTTGGCATAACTGTGTTACTTGCACCGCTATCTACCATGCAATTATGAACTAGATTTTCACCGATAATCAATGATAAATAAAATGGTGGTGGTTTCTTGATGTCATGAGCATTCAAAACTTTCTGAACCATCCACTTAACTTCTTTAATGTAGTCTTGCTCAAACGTTCTAAGGACCATGTCTGTCTTCTGAACTTCCTTTTCTGTTGTATTTGAAGAAATCTGCAGCTTAGCTAGCTCATGAGAGAGTAAATCTTATTGTCCAGGAATACTTAGAGCGTCCCACATTGAGATGTTAACATTATGCTTTTTCATTACATCAACAATGTTAAAAGAAGCAACTGTTTTAGAGACAAACTCAACTATCTTAGAGTAGACCTTAGTGAAAACTGATTCTACTTCAACAACCTTGGATATCTAAGGTATAAACAATATTCTTGGATCAGGTTGTAGCTATCTTTGATGGATTTTATCAATTGGAACACTTGCTGGTTTTTTAGGAACATCAGGGTTGTTAGTTGACTTTGGAGCTGTAGATGTTGTCTTATTAGTGATAGTAGGCAGGATAGACCTATTTTATTGTTTTTGACTCTCAAAGAACTTTCCCTTGAGCCCTAGTAGTGACCGCAATAAAATCCTCCACATTAAAACTGACTAAATTTTGTTCGGTGCTTTCGAACATGAATTTCTTGTTTCCACCCTCCATTTGAGGCATGAACAATGTTTCAGATTGAGGTTGTGCAACAAGATTTAGATTCAGAAAATCATTTAGGACAATTATGCTAAATGAGGTTGATTGCAAGGTTGAAACCACTCTTCTGTAGCCATATTAAAAGGGACTAAAGTGTTAGATGTACTTGGAGCCTTTGGGTCAAACTGCCTTTACTGGTAAGGCTTCCTATAATTTTGATTCTATTGATAGGGCTGCCTGTTTTGTTGATTTTGTTGATTTTGTTGATAAGGAGCCTGATAGGGTCTGCTAGGTAATGCAATTCTATTCTCAATTGAAGTCAATTTATTTCCCATAGTTTGCAAAGCTTTAAATACGTCATCTAATGGAGCTACAATAGTAGGTTTTATGATTGTAATAGGCTAAGGAATAGGTGTTAAATCTACAAAAATGGCATTGAAGGCCTTGGTGCCAATTTTCCAGCTTGAATAAGACTATTTTCAGCTCAGATAGCGATATCGTAGGCTCTTTGGGAGTGTCCCTTCCCCATTGATTGAATTATAGTTGGATATCGTTGTTTAATGCCCTAAGATAATAAAGAAAAGTGTGATCAGCTTAAGGCTTGGCACTTGCTGGAATTTTCTCCCAAGTTCGGAAAAATGGATATTGAAATCTGGACATAAACTCATTGGGAGCTCTTTTAATAGTAGACAATTGTTCAATGAGAGACAAATGATCTCGAATTATCCTGGAATTGTTTCAGCAATTTTTCACCGAGTCATCCCAAGTTCTTATGCTTCTAATTTCTAGGTTTCTATACTATTACAAGGCTTGCCCTTAAAATATGTAGCTAAAAGCCTTAAAGTCACGTCTTCATGAGTGATATTATGGATCACATATGGCTGACATCTTTGATATGCTCGGTAGGTGTAGTCTAATTTTCACCGTGAATGATGGAAAATTTTTCATGGAAGCATTAGGGATGTCATGGTAAATCGGGATTACTAATGGACTGCAATTAGTAAAGGTCACAAAATTCCTAGGAGGTTTGAATAGCCATTTGAAAAACTGGGATGTTAATAGAGAAATTGATACGTGGTGAAGGAATATCAGGAGGAGGGTTATCAAAACCAGGTCTATTATAAGGTAAGGTATTACCAACTCTTCTCCTTCTAGCAAAATTCAAAGGTAAAGAAAAAAACTTAGGAGGAATTCCTCTTACCGATGATCTTGTAGTCACTTTAGGCATGGAACATGCTGCAATACTGGTCTAATATCAGCTTAACAGATTCGCCAAAAGATCCTAGAATCTTTAGAATAAATTACTTTGTAGCTTGCTCCCAAAAGTGACTTTGTAACTACTATTAATCTGCTTGTAGAATTTATAACTTGCATGCAGATCTAATTCATTGTCCCACTGGGCATGCCAAAAACTATTATCTCTCAAAAGTGCACCCTATAGAGAGATGGCTACAGGTTTTCTAAGCTTGCACAATTGATCTCTCTCTTTCGTAGATACAATGGAAACACCTCAGGTCTGTGGGTATACCTATTTTGAGGTGAGTCTCTGGTATCAAGGCTAGTTCCTTATTGGTGTATCCTAAATTGATTTATGGGAGTTTGAGAGTAAAAGATGACTGTAAAATGATTAAAACTAAGGTGATACACTAAATTTGTATGAGGGCTTTGATAGTATATGCACAACTAATTTGGGAAGGATTCTTGATGCACGAACCAATTGTTTTTCTACAGAATATCTAAGGGAAAAACACTTGATTATACTGAGGGAGAATCACAACAATACTAATAAGTTAACATGCACATTAAAATTAAGCAAAAAGACTGAATTTGTAGCAGGGTAAGGTGATTGATCAGGGAATTTGCATTCACAAGATTAATATAAAAATACACAAGACTGCAAAATAACTTGGAAAGGCATGGAATACTTCACACTCAGAGGGCAAAACTAGCAAAATTTGCTTCAGTACTCATATATCCAAAAAGTCCTCTAGTAGTCCCCCTTTTGCTTTGCAAAGGCACACAATATATAGCAAAAATAAAGTTCACCCTCTCCCTAAAAATAGCCTAAGGCTTGTACTTGCCCATGCATCTTATTTTTATCCTTTATTTAATAATAGATAAAGGAATAAAAATAGAGCATGCAATTACAAATAGGCATTATTAGCCTTACTTACATTACAGTCAAACTGAAGTTGATTGTTCTATTTTTAAGAAAAGAAGGATGAATAATTTGCTAAAAATAAGGTTGCTTGCTAGGCAAGTCTATTTCCATGAACATGCAACTCTGTCATCTTCTCTATTCTATCATGTTGTGAAGGCATGCAAGCCACAACTCCTTGTATGTGAGTAAAATAATTACAATACTTGGTAATATTTGCAAAAATAATTCCTCCTGTGGGGACCACCTGTGGTTGAACTTTTGTCTTCATTGGGCTTGGTCACTTTTTGTGGACTTAGCATATACTATGTTTTTTTGAGGGCACTTTGTAAAGGCCACCATATTATGCTCGACCACCTTTGATTATTCTGGCCTTGACATATTATAAAATTCACCTTTTGGTGATCATGACATATGATTTAGTCACCCCTTTAAAATTATTTAAAACATGCACTTGGGTTAAGACTTTGAAAATCATTTGCAATGAGTAATTCGGTGGACACGTGGGTTGTCCCCTTCCATGGTGACTCACCCCTTAGCGACTTGGTCGATGGCATCAAATCTGGTCAGGTTAACTATTACCCTTGTGGTTTATTTTGAAATTTTGTGCCTTGTTCTTTGTTGTTGATCTTTGTACCTCGTCTCGATCTCGGGCGTCGATTCATGACTTGTGGTTAGGGTTCGGCTGGCCAGTATTTAATATGGGTGGTGACATACTTGGCGACAAAGTTAGCATTGGTTGTTGCAATGATTTGAGGGTGTTGATCTTGTGTCCTTGGTGTCTTGATGTCGTCGATATCTGACTATGGTTGAGTTCGAGTTAACCCACTTCTTGTGTTCGGATGGTAAAGGGAACTTGACCCTAAAGCACATTCATTTGAATTTTCGGTTGTATGGGCAAAGCCCTGGAAAAATTTCTCCCGACACCATTATTTTGTTATGTCAAGCTTGGCTTTCACTGTACTTTAGAGCTCCTTCTCTGCAAAAGACTCTCTGCCATATCAGGTTTCACGGTTTCTGTGCAGTGGTTGTGCTTTGGTCATTTTCGAGCTTTTCCTGTAAATCTATTTTTCTTTCCACCATGGTTGCTACTTTAAGCTCGGTCTTTTCTTTGGTATTTTGTGGTGAAGCCTGCAAGATCCGAGTTTGCTTTGTGAGTTGAAAATTTGATATCTCTACCATTTATTTCTTTTGATCTGGAATCTGAGATAGCTCTGAGAGATGGTTTCTTACAATGACCTCCATGGCGAGTTTTTGAGGCTCGATTCTTCTTTGTTCTTTGTGATCTCCTCGGTATATCAGCCACCATAGCCGTTTATAGGTGAGATAATCTCTCTTGCATATGTACACTTCTATTTTCTTTTCTTCTTCAAATGTATCACTGAACTTTTTGAAATATTTATGGGTTCTGTGATTTGTTTCTCCTGATTAACTCCTCGAGTTCAAAACTTCACGTGGGCCTGTGGACCTCTTGCTTCATCATCCGGTTGCTCAAAAGTTCGACCATTTGATTACCTACGGTGAGTTTGTTCTTCGGCCCACTCTGCACTATCAATTATAGATCTGTATTTTCCTTTGTTTTACTGTGGTGGACATAGAGTACTTTCTTCTTTCTAGATATTCATACTTGACCTCTTCTCTATATGAGTTCTTTATGCTAGGACAATTGTTATCTCATTATTTGTTGAGAATATTGTAGAAGATGGTTATGAATTTCTACAAATACAAGTTCTGTACATTACTTCAAGTGCATTCTAAAATCTTTGGCTCATTTTGTATTCGGAGAATCCATCTATTACAATTCATTTTTTCAGGATTGACTTATTTCTTTGAAATCCTATAACATCCTTTGAGATACTTGCTTTAATCCTTTTCAAACCGAGATCACTTGAACCTTGAAATAATCCATGAGATGAGTGAAATTGTTTTCTAAAAATCATATCTATTGAATGATTGATCATAACAAAATTCTTGACTTTTTGAAAATAATATATTGTTTTCTGAAACTATGCATAATGGATTATTTCTAGAACTCTGTTTACAACTCTTGTACGTTTGGAAAATTCAAGTTTTGTCAAAATGTAGTTCCATTTTCTTTTGTGTTTCAATGTTGTACTTGATCTTCACCAGTGTAAGTAGCTTTGAAATTTTATGTTCCCGTGCAGCTAGATTTTCTGTAGTGACTAGCTTTGCCCATAACAACTGAAAATTTATTTTCCCGTAGCAACTGAAATTTATCTCACTCGCATAGAACTGAAATTTATCTACCCGTAGCAACTGAAAATTCAAGTTTTTTTAGAAATATGTCTTCATTCCTTTCAACTGTGACCTTCTCTTTTGGCCAAACATCAGCTTTCAAATTTTGTTTTTTCCTTCATTGCAAGTGCTTCTATTGTTAGTCTCTCTTCTACACTATAAATTCTTCCATTTGAGAACATTTGTTCAAACTTTGAGTTAAATTCTTCCTTTTATTGCATGAACTTATGACTCGTCTATTCTTCTCTTTGGCTGCAACCTGTACCTGCACACTTAGAAAACAGTTTAGAAAATAATTAGGCTTTTTCGCCTCTCTTATGTCCATGTTTTTCTCTTTCTTTTCTCTTTATTCTTTCTAAGTGAATAAAGCATGCATGTAGTTTGCTCTTTAAGTAGAATACATCTCCTACTAAGAGAAGATTCATATGCACAAAGTAGGCTAGTGTAGGAATATGAATTGATCCCTGAGCTCAGTGAATCGACAGTTTATTCTTTTCTTCTTTTTAGGTATAATGGCTTCTACCATGGAGATGAAGGAGAAACAAAAGACGGAGATGAAGATGCTTCAATTGAAGAACAGAAACCCCAAGGAAATGATGGGTTCACTCATACTCATTTTCTTTCTCTTTCATCCATGTGTACCTTTATTTTCGATGAGATGTACTTTACTTTTCGATTACATCCCACGGCTTGTGTGGGAAACATTTGATTCTCCTCGTGAATAAAACATTGAATTTCGTAAATGAGTTGTATATTTCCTTGTGCATTACTCGCTTTTACGTATAGATTTAATAATGAACTAAATAACTCAAGAACATAATTGAATGTCTTAATTATGAAGGAAAGAACATTGATAGGAACTTGTAACATTCAAGAATGAACTCGATTTTCTCGTAATCTGCATTTTTGTTTACTTGCTTCAAAACTCAAAGACTTCACCTAATTTGTAATTTGTCATCTTCATCAAGACAACACAATTGTCCTTTGGGGCTTTGTGTTCTTTTGTTGAAGATAACATGAAATTACAAACTATGTGATCTGTTCTATTTTGAAACAACACACATAACTACAGATTCCATTTAATCTTATAACTAATTCAACATTAACAAATAACATAAAACTTCCTTAGCTTAGGTATACTTCACCCAAGACTTTTCATCATAACGATTAAGTTTTGATTTGCCCATTTTTTCACAAGTGCAAAAATTGTCAACGAGAATCTATTTAATGGAACAATTGAGATACATGAGAATGTAAAATGGTAAAATTTCCAATATATTCCTTTTTAAGTGGTGAAAAAGAACCATATGATAATTTTTGATTATATGTAGCCTTCCTTCCATTGTCGGTTATTTGATGATGAGCTTGGCCACTTCATCAAATCAGCTTTGCAAGGAGGCTCTCAAAATACTACCAGGGAATTGTTTGAGCTTTTCACCAAAGCCAGCCACAAAAATGGCTTCTTCTTTTACCTAATTGCATTTGTTTTTACAAAATTTAGTACCTGCATACTACTGTAAATGACATGAGAGATGAGGCCCTCTAAGATCAAATGCCTCCTCCCTTTGAATTGCACCATTTTATCCTTCCACACTTGAACAAATTCAATGGAAATGTGAGGATCATGTCCTATAACACGTTCCATCATAGAGTTAAACCCGTCGGCATCGAGGATTTCCCATAAACTCTCATTTTCCTTCGACTCTGTTGAAAGGAAGTTTAACCTGAAAAGGATATCCTCCCATACTACCTTTATAAACACTTCCTTTTGTGTGACCAGGAACAATGGAGCCAAAATAGTTCTCTTTTTCCAAAACTAGAGCGGTCTAGTACCCAAATGAAAATGTCAAGTGTGGAATAATAAAACAACAACCTCTAAAGGATTTGCAATCATTTAAAGTATGTTTGTTATGCCTTATATAGTTTGAGGCATTCATGACTTCAAGGGGAGCATTTACTTCCCTATCCAAAGATGTAGATCCTCATAAGTAATGTCAATATTAGTGCACAAGTCTACTACACGATTACCTTCTCTAAAGGTATGTGAAATAACAACCTTAGGGAAAGAGCTTAAAGTATGAATAGAGTCTGTAATGATATTATTTATACTCTAACTTGAAGGGGAATTATTTTTAGGCATTTTATTGTGTTCATAGAGTCCCCATCCACTCAAAGATTGTTGATTTTCAGTTGATTTACCAATTTAATACCCCATAAATATGTTAAGGCCTTCACATAGTGGTTGGTTGGAACCCCATATTTCTAGCATATGCAGCTATAAGTTCCCCCTTATCATTTCTAATAACTCCTTTGTCAGCTAGCTCTACCTGGGTTTCCCTTAACTACACCGTCAAAGTTGAGCTTAAACCAACCTTCTTGAGCATGAATCCACACAGTCTCACTCCTAATTAGCTTTGCATTTTGATGCTTAAAGTCTTGATCTAATTGGAGGTTCCATTAAAGTTTAGAAAATTGGTATCATAATCTTTCAAGCCGCCTTTGCTAGAATTAATGGAAGATTTAAAAAATTTAGTTATCAAAAGAATCAAGTGTTTGAAGACCGGCAAGCTGTAAATTTTTCCCTTCCAAGATTCTTTTGTTCTTTTTTCCATATTGTCCAAATAGTAAGTGGAAGGATAAAATCCCATATAAGTTTGACTGAAACATTCTTAGTTTGAAAATACCATTGATCCTTTAACTCATTCACAGTTTGAGGAGAATCCATTTTAATCCTATTTTTTCCAATATGAGGCCCCACAAGGAGAAGGCAAACTTGCAATGAATAAAAAGATGGTTTACAGTTTCCTCTTCAACTTTACAAAGAATTCACCTATTAATAAGGATATGAACCTTCTTTCTTAAATTATCCACTGTGAGAATATTGTTCTGAATAGTGAGCCACCAGAAAAAGTTGATTTTTGGGGTAAGTTCTTTAAAACAGACTTTTTTCAACAAATAAGTGAGTTTATCATTTGATTTGGACTGTTAGAACCTAATAGAACACCGTTAACTACCATCTCTAGAATCCTCCCAAATAATCTCATCTTCAATGTTGGTGTTGGGAATATAGATGCTTTCAATATTATTTTGAATGTATTTCAGATTGTCTCTCTCCATTTCATTTCTTTCTTAAAGTGAAAGTCTTCTCAAGCATTTTTTCCATTGATGCTTTCGAGGTATCCACTTGTCTTATCCCCATATTTCAATCTTATCAAATTGATATGTTATTGGGTCTAATTGATCCCTAATTTATATTATATTATGACAATTGATTGGTTGTATTATGCTCATTAATAGATTTAGCATATTTTTATGATAATTATTTTTCATTGTTAAAGTCGCAATGCCTTCAAATAGCATGAGTTTTTACAATGATTTTTTTGAATCGCTATGTAGACACTTGTAAATGCACCTTCTGCATAAGGTATCCTATTCAAAAATACTAAATACATCATAAAACACAATAATCCCAAAAAATTAAATAATCCCACAAAAGCAACTAAAAGTATAAAATCTCATAAAATGGTGATAAAAGACACATCATCACTCATTTAATAACCCTCATCCACTCACATTTAATTATGTCCATCCCACCTACCCATTTGCATGTCCAATGCACTATGGACCCTTATCATCTCACCCACCTATGCACATTGCACCCATATGTGTCACATTCTTCTATGCATTCAAAACTATAAAACACCACTCACCCCATCATTCCAACCGCCCGAGTTTTTGTATACTTGAGCCCATACTTAATTTTTTTCTTCTTTTCTCACATATTTTAGTATTTCACATCTTCAAGAGGTGAAAGTGGATCAAAAAGGAAAGGTGTAACTTACTACATCACTATGTTAGTGAAATTTCAACATAGGTGTTAGTCACAATTGTGATCTCTATGTGATTTTCAGAAATCGTAACTACGATCGGCCTATGATCAAGTTAGGTATACTATTTCACTTTCATGCATTATTTTGTCATTTTAATTCAATAAATGTATTTTATCTCCTTAAAATGTTAGTGATCTGACCGAGGCAGGTCCCCTAACCACCAAAAACAACTAACATTTTTCTCAAGTGTACTTGTGTTCAGGTTACAAATTCAAATCAGGAAGATTTTACCCACTTTATTCAATAAAGAACCCATGGTTGTCCCTCACTTTTTCAATGGAATCGTAAGCCCATTATTTTTAGTAGCATTGATTTGGTGATTGCTATATCAACTAATACATCTTGCAGTGATCCAAATCTAGCCATACATTTTGGCGACCACGGTGGGACCATTTTGGTTGTGGTTGAATTAATTTGTTTTCTAAATCTAGTAGTGTCTTATTTAGGGTTTTTTTTTTGTTTTATTTTTCCCTAATATTTATGTTGTAGATCTAACATTTGGTTTTGTAGATTTGTTAAAATAATTGGTCGCAAGTCACCACAAATGCGACAGAGTTGCAATTTTTCCTACCAAAAAATCTAACAATCTAGTTGCAAGGTAGTCGCAACACAACTATTATGTAATTTTATTTTACAAAAACATAAATAAAAGATATTTGTTTCTTCTTAAGGGAAAGAATTAGGAATGAATACACACTAAAT